>JANSJP010000139.1:0-187082 GCA_024734325.1 Lactarius hatsudake
GTGTCATTGTTGTCGGTGTCGTTGCAGCAATCGTCACTGTGATATCAATGTCGCCCGTCGTCGTCGGCGGTAGGACTTGCATGCCATGTTGGTAATGGCATCTGGGCGGGCTTTGGCGGTGGGGGTTGGTCATGGACTTGCATGTGGTGAAGGATAGAACGGGGGCCACAGCTGGCAAGGTGGCGGTGGTGACGTGGGCTGTGACATCAGTGAGAAATGATATGAAACAAAAAAAAATCTTAACGCATAACTAGGCCGAGGCACAGTTCGTCATCGCCGCGTGCTCGTGACCCGTCATGATTGCAGTCATAGTGCAGCGGCAGATGAGTGGAGGCTAAGGCCTAAGGGATGGAGGCGACGGCCGCTGCGAGATTGACCTTTGAGTGCCCTTGATTGTGCCAGATTCCTGAGACGATCACACACTGAAAAGGGGGAAGACCGAGCACTGAGTGTGTGTAGATACAGACATCTGGCAGCTAAACCAAGCCGAAGTTGTGTAGTAAGGTTAAGAGAGACAGTATGACATAGGAGCGGAGACAGTGAAACGGGGGTGAAGACGAGACGAGATGGGAAGGAGACAGTCAGGTACGAGGTGGTGGAACGAGTAGCGAGGGACACAGTGACATGAAACCAAGAAGCCAAGGCCGAGTGGGGACTCACTGCACACACACTATTGTACAAGATTGGTAAAATGGAACAAGAAAATAAAACCGCACCCTGCCAGGACAAAGGGGCGGCGTGGCCGAAGGACAGAGTAACTTGACAGCTCAAGTGACATTAGAATCGGCGATATGGCAATGCAGGGTGTAAATGATGGAGAATTTGAAAGCATTGATTGATAGCCGGGTGTGTCGAAGTCAAGGATTCGAGGCCAATCAAGATAGGCAGCTAGGCCATGCTGGGATCCAAGTCCAAAAGTGCGAAAACTCATGCGAAAACTAGCAGTTGGGCCAGCCTAAGCTATCCTTACACCATCAGCTTGCTTTTATCTTGTGGCAGGCCAAAAGGAAGAGCTCTATGCACGCAGCAAGGCTCAGATCTGTGATGAGTCGATGAGTACTCATTGTGTTAGATTCCCCTGATGTCCGCCCAAACCCAAAATATGCGGCAACACGGACCGGATATCCGGGAGATAACCGCTAAGCAAAGCCGCTGCACGAGCTTGGTCGGCTAACCCCGGCTGAGAATTTGACAGAATTTTATCCGCAACACACAGTCCCTCTACATGTACCAAGAACTTGACCAAGATGTCAGCTAAGCAAGCCGATAATACCCTCAGCGCATGGCTGGCCAGGTAAATCTGTCCTTTACACATTTTAGTTCCTTTCGCACCGCTCTGGCAGACCGGACGATTCCGCGCTTCGGCTGATTCGATTTCAGGCAGTTTTCAGGCAGATTTCGGGCATCGGCCTTTCCGAGTCCCCCTCGCCTGACAGCCTCGCTTGGTTACATTTAGACAGATTTCCCTGCTTCCCATTTATACACTTCCTGTATCTATCTCCACGTCCCAGTTAATTATAAAACAATGTAAGAGAGCGACCTAAAGCCGCCAAGGGGGGAGTCGAGAACGCGAGCGTGAACGAGCGAAGACTAAGCAAAAACGAGAAGCAGCAAGACCGAGACAGCGAGTGCCCACGGTAGGGCCTAACTTCGATCCGAGTCACGCCAGCACGAAACGAAAAGGGGGAAATCAACATTTTCGAGCCAAGAACACTGGGTTAAATACATACGAGCTGTATACGACGCATTCCGAAACGAAAATATGAGGGAGACAGTGGGGAACAGAGGGTAAGGTAAGAGAGAGCGCTAAGTAGAGTATAGTGAGTATAGGGTAGAAAGACGGTGATTGGTCATAGAAAGTCGAGACAAAAGAATAAAGAATGTGGGCGGCGCGGGCACGAGAGGCGATATCAGATATCTAAGTAAAAGGAAGCGATGACAGGGTAATACGAGAACAAAGTAGTCGAGACACGATGACGCATGACAATACGAGTCCTTCCACTAAATCCTACAGTGAGCGCAATGATCTGCACGACCTCTAAGGGCATCTTGAGGATGCCGAAGGTTGAAAGGGATGGGCAATGCGACGAAGACAGGGAGGGATGGACAAAGGATGGTACGAGGCGCGGTGTCTTCGAGTGCCTACGAGCCATTTGCGAGGTGGTTCGGCGTTGGCGTACATGACGAAGAGAGGCGATGGAGAGCGAGGGAGAAAGAGATAACGGGCGAGGAGAGAGGGGGGGGAAGGCATGGAAATCGAAGGCGAGGTGCGAGCTGGTGCGAGACGATATGACCGAGAGACGATATGACTGACAGTGATATGGCGTAAGCCACTGGCACGCGTGTTGCTTAGTGGTCCGTGTTGCCGCATCTTCTCGGATCTACGCCTACCGAGACACCTATAGTTCTTCGTCGATGTCCATAGCGTGGAGTGCCCGGGCCTCCTTTCTTTTTCTGTTGTGTTCTCGACCCTGGTTAGTGAGTTAACATCGTCATCATCTGCTGAACCTCTGGAACGTCGCACCACCAGACTTAGGTGCAGAATTCCCACCCTTTGGCAACGGAGGTTTACGTGGGTCCGATGCATTCCTGTATCTGTGCGCTAGTCTAAATCAAAGTAAGGCGAGACTTGAAGACACAAAGTTCACGTGAACCGTGAAGGTATTTCACGTACTGTTCTATCCCAGGAGGTAATTTGAGCTCCACAGGCTTGCGTATCTTGAGCGCTTGGCGCTCATACTTGTCAAGCGTGTCAAGCCACTCAGGTTGATAGAAATTGCGTGGCAGGTTGCGGACGGGCTCCCTGTCCTCTACCCTGTTGGAGTCAATTCGAATATGAGGGAACTTTCCAGGTCTAGGCCGCCCATCGCTTGTCCAATGAGACACTAGTACCAATGCGTCCAGTATGCGCAACACCCTCGTAACTTCATCAGATCTCCAATTCAGTTTGCGTACCACGTAGCGCCGGTGACCACCCGTGTGATCCGACTCGTCTCCACTCATTCCTTCTGCCCCCAATTTGTCCAGGTGACAGGCGATGTCTCTCAATTCCTCATATGCGGCGAGAACTTGTCCTCGTCTTTGGGCAATCTGCGCAACGACGTTCAGCGTGAGAATCGATGGTTATGAGTGGAACGCTAACCCCTGTCTGCGCGTTCGACGAGCACTTGATGAATGACGCTCGGCGGCATCTGCCCGCGTTTTGTTGCAGCCAGCTTTGATGCGCTCATACTGGTTCTTCAGTGTACGCAAATGGACCTTGAAACACGCCGCCAGGTCTTCGTGCTCGAACGGACAGCGGTCACGGCCTTTCTTCTTGATGTACGTTCTCGCAAAGACGTCAGCGGCACGACCGTTCCAACGACATGCAAGGGACCCAACCAGTTGGATACGAAAGTCCTTTCTGGTAGGGCCACCTATATTTCGCTTCTCAAAACGCTGGAATTCTTTCTTGGATGGTAGCGAAAATGGCGATTGTCTGCTTTTCCTTCCCATTAAGCCCATTGCGAATTTTCGGACCTCTGTCTATCCACGTGGAGGCTTATACGCTTTTCCAGGCGAGAGAAACAACCAACATACCTTCATCTTCAGGCTCTCCTGCGTTTGATGCTTCGGAAGCAATGATCTTGCCTTTCGCCTTCCTGGGCCAGTGCGTACTTCCTGACTGAGGACGACATCGTATCGTATCCTAACCTAGCGCCAGAGAGCATGTGCTCTAAGAACATCCGAGCATCACCTTTTGTACAAGGCGAATCCTGGGAATAGACGAGGCAAAAAAACGTTATTCACTACTATGGTGTAAATATGTCGTGAGCCGGAAGGCGCACCTGGGGCTGCTTCTGGACATGATTTATATCCCGAACCTTGTGAGTCGTCAGTTACGATTCAGAGAAGTAGGGAAGTAGTCTGGATGACTTACAAGCGAGGACAGGAGCGTCTTCAAGTTGCGACTGAAGTTCTCCCGAGATGGTACCGAGCTGCTGGGCCGCGCAGTTTCGGTCTCATCATCTCCGGCGGCACTGTTGCCCTCAAAGAGGTCAAACATTTCACCACTGTCTTCTATGCCGCTGGCCTCGGTATTGCCGTTCTCCGGACTTGTGCCACCGCTTGGGTCACTGTCTCCAGGATCACTGCTCCCCCCCATGGTGATGTCCTCTCCATCGCTCTCTCTTGGTGATCGTCGCCTTCCGTGCCGCTGTCTTCCTCGCTGCTTCTGTCTTTGCCTGCCGCATCACTGTCTTCCTCCTGTGACATTGTCTTTGCCTTCCGTGTCGCTATCTTCATCTTCACTTTTCGTATCGCCGTCTTCCTCGCTGCTGTAGCCTTTCCCTTCCATATCGCTGTCTTCCTCGCAGTTGCTGTCTTCGCCTTTCGCATCGCGACCCTCCGAGTCCATTTCGCTCTCTCCCTCACCAGCTGACCCCTTGTCGTCGGTGAAGTCAGGCATGTCTTCATCTCTCTCTACTAAGCTTTCCGTATCTTCGTCGAGACTTTCAGAGATACTACCTGCCAGGTGAATCCCGGACCACTCATGGGCATCGAGATTGTCATCGCCAGTGGGGGTAGATCCTTCTCTGCTGGCCACCTGTGTAGGTTACAGTGCGTCGAAAATAAATAACGAAAATACAAACGGTGGAATTACCAGCGGCACATACCTCACTGTCGGACAGTGTAGTCCACACTGAGGCGGATGCGGGGTTATCTGGTGTCGATAACTTTGGCCCAGCAGAGCCAGCATACCTAACATCACCCTTTAGGGGATCGTTTTCGTTAGTCAGCGCACGAATACTACGCCGAAATCACGGACCCCAAATTTACGTCGAAATATAGGTTTATAGTTTGCAGGTTTGTTGTCTACTGTGTCGACGTTTGTGATGCACTGCTGCCGTTTTGTCTTTCCTCTGAGAGATCGACTGGGCACTCTACTGAGAGACAAAACACCTTGTGGACGGCGCCGAGTATCGATGTGAAAGGGAGTGGCAAGCCCAGTGAGCTTTGATCGTAATTTTTGGGATAGCGTGGGACTTTATTCTGCTGAGAGACTCGGTTTCGCTTTACAGGTTTTGCACCCGTGTAGTAAGGATTTTCTTCCGCGGACGGGGTCTAGTCACTGGCATGACAGTATGGGTTGATGATCCTGAGCCCGAGTCGCTGCCCGACGAGTGTTGCCTATGTCCAGGTGTGGAACATGATGTGAAGATAGCTGAAGAGAAACAATGACTCAGAGCGGAGACGGGGAGTGAGAGACATAACCTGGGTGTAGTGGTAAATGGTTTGCAGTACGATATTAAAGCGAAAGCAGCCTGTACCAGCGTGCCACTGGCACAGGAAGAGCGCTTCATTTCCAAGTCATCGTTACTGATTGGAATTGTAGGGTCTAGGCTCAACAAAGAACAGGGTTCACCACGGGGATACAAAGGAAACAAAGGGAGCTCTGGTGACCACAAAAGCCAAGCCACGCAACGTAAGGTCGCGAGTTCTTTGTCAGGCCAGAAATGAGGCATCGGCTCACTGGACTAGCACCAGTGCATCAGGAAGGACGGCCAAAGCCGGTGTGCGGCGGTCATGCTACTCCGCTCTGAAGCAATGCCCTCATCCGCAGACCAGACCTACTCGTATTCTCAGTGTGAGACCACACGTTGCTTTTGAAGTGGAGCAACAGGGCCCGGCAAGGTCTGAGCTTGGGACTCGGATCGGCGCCGCCACCGGGAAATTTAGTGAAAGGTGCTTCATGACAAACCCTTACAGTACTTTAGGCTCGTGACCATACGCATGCATGCTGAAGCGCCGAACCTTGAAGTCCGCTCTTTGAGATCGCTTAAGTTTATGCTCTCAGACAAACCTCAAGACAAATTTTGGTTATGGAACTATGGGGCTCGTTCAATGTTCGAACTTCAAAACCTGGCTTGTCACCTACTTTGCGCTTCAAGCCCCCCTCTTAGACTTTCCACCATTGCACAAGCCACCTGCGTCGTGACGCTGCCATGTTGCTCTCTCTCCTTGCCAATTTTTTGGCCGCATATTCGACATACTTATGCAAATGTTGGTATTGTTACCCTTGCGGCTGTATTGCACATACTTATCGGTGATCACAGGGTACTTACGACCTTGATCCAAGCTTTGATCCAAGTCGCCTTGCTCTATCTCATGTTTCATCTCCTCCGGAAGATCATCGAAGAACAAATAGGGAACTTAAGGTGAGTTGTTTCTCCCACATGTCGACAATACAGGCTCACGCCAACTATGCTGTCTGGTGATTCAAAGGGTCAACGAAAACGAGAACCTGCGGCGCATGCTGGACCTGCTACGCCTCGCATATGAGCTTACATATGATGGTGCTCCGTTGGTGGCTTGCCATCCGGATTATCCTTGTGGTCACTGCGAAGCCTGCTCTGGTGACGGCCAATACAATGATCAAGCCAATGATAGTCCGCCTGCTTATGAGTAGTCTAGATTGTATCAAAGCGTTCACATATTTGTCTCACCTTGTTTTTAAACACTTTAATTTCCATGTGACCTATGTCATCGACCGACGCCAGATTGTCACGTGGCCGAAGTAATGAAAGCCCCTTCAAAGCCACTGGCAGCTGTGGTGTTTCGGACAGTCTCTGTGCGAGGCACGATGCCCGCGGAAGACGGATGATGTCGTATGTTCGTCCTCACCCCTTTACTTTCAATCTCTTTGTTCCTTTGATAATATACAGTATCTCCGCTCAATTTTACCAGACCTCGCAACCAACCCAGCATCTCGAGACAAAGGACCGCACAAGGGACCGCATGCCATTCGCATCTCACCGGATCTCACCACGAATTCCCGCTACTACCCGAAGTAAGGCCTCAAGTTGGAAGGGCCTGAACGTATCTGGTATGAACTCTGTTCTGACATGTATATAAGCACCCTCCGTTGTGAGCAAGATCTTCCTCATATTGGTGTGTTCTTCTTCCCTGACCCTCTTCTCGTGGCTATCTCCATTGTCACCATCACCAGCGAATTCACACTGTCTTTCGATACCTCATCTTGTTCGCTTCAATTGCCCCTCTCTCATTCAAACTCTGCGGCATTCTATCAGAGTATGAATTGGTATGTTATCGTCCTTCTAAGTCATGGTTATACCATACTCAATAATACACAGCATTCATTTTGCCACCCCCGACGTCACGTTTCGTACGTCGTACACTTGGAATATCCATCGATACACCCTGGAGAAGCCAGCAGTCATTCGTCTGACAGAACCGAGTGTTGGGAGCTGTTTGTGCCAACACTATGTGCGAGTGATAGAACTCACCAACATTCAGCCTAGTTGCACTGGAAGTCCTCGTGGCTGGTGAGCCCGACGACTACTTTGTATTTTACGAGAAAGTTTGTGCCGAGTGGGACTGTATCCGCATGGTGGTACGTACACGAACTTATACCATCACTATCGTTCATTAACACTCCCAAATTCCAGGAAACGTTGACATTCGCGTGGAGTTTGAACTCGAGTAGTTCCATACGGTATGAGCTCACTTTCAAGGACGGTGCCGATTTTTGGTGTTTTCTGTGGCATTTGACCAAGCCGCTACCACATAATTAGTACGTACGGCTCAGCTAGACTCGTAACCAGTTTTTTGAATGAGGATTTATAAGGGTCGCAAGTGACTTGGAGGATCCTTGTCTCCGGCACAAGATGCAAGCCGGGCTGGACTAGCACACAATGTTGTTTTTGATATGTAGTTTGTTGTATGTACAATTACAATCGTTGTAAGAGTCCTGTACAAAGTGTTCGGATATAAAATTGATCTTGTCGTGGGTAATACATGTATGAGCAGATCGCAGCAGCTCATCTGGCGGTTGTCCGCGCTGGTGCCGGGCCCGTTCTTCAGAGGCGCGACCTTGGGCATGGCGAAGCGTTCTGGGTATGGAAACATGTCAAGACGAACATCTTGAGCTTCATGCTGTTCAGCGCAGAGGGCTTGACGGGGGAATTCTAACCGTGGGGCAGCGCGACGTGCCCCGTATTGGGCGATGTGAAACACGGTGCTTTAGAAGCGGTCCGCGATGTTGCCCGCGCAGAAGAGCAGCTCGCCGGCATCACCGGGTCGCGAACGGCGGCCTGCACGGCAGATATCTGTACTTGACGATGCCAAACTTGGAACTGCACCCGCAGTGGGACAGATACCGTAGTCGACAAATACGAGGTCGGCGACGCACAAGAGGTAGTTGTCGACGCAGTAGGTGTGCACGTGGAGCACCTCGCACGCTCAGAGGTCGCTGATGACCAAGCGAATATTGTCTGCATACAACAGCAGGCTATCCAGCACAATAACGACCCAGGATTTTTCTCGAGCAGGCGTAACTATGACACAAAACCGCACATGGCACGCACCTTGGTCGGAAAAAGACGACATTCTCCGGCTTGAGTCCAAATGCAGCAAGGGGTTGCAACCTGGATGAAGAGGCCGCCATACAGTAGCCTCGTTTGCTTTGAGGACAGGCTCGTGTATTTTGGGGTTAATAACGGACGCGGACATGCAGGCGGACATGCAGTACGCTTAGCGGTTTGCTTAGCGGCTATCTCTCGGATATCCGGTCCGTGTTGCCGCCTATGCGCTGCTCTTGGGCTTGCTTAGCGGCTGACACTCTTGGTACATGTAGAAGGGTTATATATTGCGGCTCCGTCGAAGGTGAACGTACTCATCGCGTTAGCTGCCGAGCGTTCCGTCTAATCTTGCGTCTGAGTCTGCCGCCACACTCCCAAATTCATCTAAACGGACCGGATATCCGGGAGATACTCTCCAGACTGTCTGCTATATGTATCACATATCCAGGTCCCTGAAAGTTCACCGATAACCCCCAACTGCCAGTCTGCCACTGCCGATCGCCATCATCATCACATGGCCTAGCTCATCGATCAACCTTTCAAGTTCCCCACCCACCTTGTCCTCGTCGCGTCGCACATATCGCCGATTCCTTTGAAGATGTCAAGTTTACTCCACCTGTTCGAGCTGCTTCGGCCATGCTGCCCCTTTGTCTTGGGTGCGGTTTAATTTCTTGTTCTATTTTTGTACAACAGTGCATGCCTTGGTGCACGTGCCGTCGTTCCCCTCGGCCTCGGCTTCTTGTGTCTTTCATTCATGTCGCCGGGTGACCTCGCTAACTCGTTCCGCCACCTCGTACCTGACTGTCTCCTTTCCGTTTCATCTCGTCTCCATCTGCGCTTCACTGTCTCCGCTCCTATGCCACTATCCCTGTCCCTCTCGCCTTACTACACACCTCGGCTTGGTTTAACTACCGGATTTCCATGTATCTACTTTTGCTGAATACACTGACCGCTCGGCGGTCTCCCCCCTTTTCACTGCGTGATCATCTCGGAAGTCAGGCACAATCAAGGGCACTCGAAGGACAATCTCGCAAGTCATCACCTCGTCTTATCTTTCTTGTCGCTCATCTCGTTTGCTCTCGGGTTCACTCGTCTGGCCCTTGACTATATTCGTGAGCTGTTTCCTTCCTCCCTAACCGCTGCGGAATCCCCTCCGCCTTTCGATCTCACACGAACTTGGCTTGCTTCGTACAACGGGTTTTTGCTGGATCATTCGCGCTGCATTCAAGGTCTTTCTCATCACTTAATCTCGACCTGTTGTTCCAGGCTCGCAACCATATATCAACTGCGAAAAACTCCCCTACCCGCACTTGCGTCCAACTCTTGTCCGAAATTAAAGTCCGCTCATCTTCGAAAACACGCTCCCACAAGAATCACCCTGTTTCTTGGATAGGCGCTGAAGGGCCGAAGGTGCTTATTCCTGATGCCAAAATCTCGGTCACATATATGTAAAAAGGGCTTGCCACAAACCCGATCAAGTGGCAACACGTGGACGCATCGCCTGGATATGTTTGTTGGCGTGAATGGTGTGTGAGCGAAGTGACATATCACCTCATCGAGGGATACGACCACTGGATCGCCCCGGTCTTCGTAAACCAGTTGTCCTGCTGCAAATATAATTGCGATAAGGGTCGAGCTGCGCGTCAGCCGTGTTTAATGGAAGATAAGGCTTGATAACAAAGAAAGGACCATGAGTTGTGCCTTTGATCGGAAGATAGAGTATCATCTGGATCGACCCTGCTGACCAGGCTGGTAGCGCTCATCTTTGAATACGACAAAGCTGTTTCCAGGTGAGTTGGTTTCCACAGAGAACTTCATCCCACGGTACGCGAAAGATTCCTCCATCAGGCAAACTGATGGGAAATGCGCTGCAGGAACCCCATCCAAAAGGCCGTCCCTTAGCTTCTCTTCTACGAGGGTTGGAAGTGGAATCTCCGTCGTGCCCTTTATAATTGGGAGATCGAAGTCCGATGTGAAGGCCCACATATCATTCCAGAATGTCCCGCGAGCCTCCGCATCGAATGCCTTTGCGAAGGCTGCTTGGAGATCATGAAAAACCGGTGGTAGATCTGCGCTTTGCATCAGGATTCTGACCTCCTGAGACATACAAAATCGAGTCAACATCGTCTCTTCTAGTTCTCCTGGTTGGGTATGGATTAGTGTTAGAAGACACACAAGGGGAGGACAAGCGGGAACTAACCAAATTTGTTACTTGTTTTGATGAATTTCAGCCATCGTATGCAGCGCTCAAATACGAAACAGGCCCAGGCATGGGGTGGACCGAAGTTCTCGATAAGCTGAGGAAGATGTAGCGATAGATGGTGATTGGGGGTCAAGGCGCTGTCTACGTAAAGCTTTTTGTCGTCTCCAAATAACGGTGCATGTGTACTTGGAATTGTTTGATGCGCATGGGTGTCGACTTTCGCATCATAGCTAGCTTGCATGCTGTGACAAGGTCCATAAAATTGACGAGCATTCGATGTTGGCGTTCGCTTGGTGACTTCAAACCCCACAGACGCACAAGGGTGACAACAAGGTTAACCGTGCAAGCAGTACGCCACTGGTCAGCGCTAAGCTTTCCGTGCTTCCCATTACCTAGCTCCGGTGGCGCACGACCGATCCAGGAAGGCAGGGTCGTCTTGGACATATCGAGCCAAACTTCTGCCAGAGTTAGCCGCCCAAGGACTACACGTTCCTTCTGACTCGATTTCCTCCGCGCCTGAGTAGGCTGAGCATCTTCTGAGTCCCCATCTGCATCTCTGGAAACGTCCAGGCCAAGAGCGTCCCCCATTTGGGGTTCCACAAAGCTAGAAGGTTCCAAATCGACCTCGTGACCACGAAACACTGTGGAGGTGAGCTGTGATGGGTCTCTGGTAGTTGTGTCGCCTGTATCGTCGGATATAGAGAAGTGGGTTGACTCTGAGTCGTTGCTAGACTCATTTCCGAAACACGTCAGACCAATGATCGGAACCGTCTAGAGAGTAACTAGTAGTTGATGCGCCAAAGTGGGGTCCTAGGACACCTGAGCCTGAGTCATGCTGGATCCTCGAGCTAGGACCCGAGTCCAGCAGATGATGCATTGGTGGGATGGGGTTGATAGGAGTTTGAATCAGCTCTCGGTCGAGGCTCCTGTTTGTCGCTACCACCGATATGATTAGCCACCAGTCGGCCATTTGTAGAAGCGAACAGCTTACCATCTTCCACAACTCCCCTGCTAGGACCTGTTTATTCTTCGCCCAGAGTTCATGCTCGCTATTCGGTGAAGGGCTATCTAGGTCAAGGAGAAGAGCAATCATCAGCCCTTTCCGGAGGCTTGAATTTTTGAAAATGATGTTGCCGAAGTATATTTATCTCGCCCGTCTTGAAGTTCGTTGCCAGTAGCTAGCTCGTTGCGCCTGGGCTTTGATGTGTTGACCCGAAGTGTCTTGTACTACTAGTATAGCTGGCTACGAGGACCACAGTGGTCTGTTCCGCATCTCGGGGAGACGCGGACTATGTTTCTCACGCTTAGAGGTGTTTATCAATTCAATACGAACAGATAGGCAGCTTACAATAGTCAAACTCACATGTTTCAACAAAGCCTCAACAAGTTGTTCTTTCCGCTTTCTAGAATAGCGGATCTCCTTTGTTTCTCTGCATAGTTGCGAATAACATTGAATGACAGCGCGGCAACGTCCTTATCCGTTCCGCGTTTGAGGACACGGTTCCCATGCTGGAGTTCGTCTTCAGTAACGAAAAACTTTTCCTGTCTGGGATCATATGGTAGACATCATCGTCTAATAGAGAATCCATGCCCCAAATTTCTCTGCAGTGCTTCTTCAGATCACCAAGCAAGAGCGAGTGCATGCAGTCCAGAACAACGAATGTCGTTAGGGTCCCAATATGGAAGTCGAAGGAGTTCGCTCCATCGGACGCCGTTTCGATGGTACAACTTCGACCTTTCTTCAGAGGATTGTGCGGCTTTCCAAGCAGAGGCAGATTTCTTGTGTTCTTCATACGTATGAATGGACCAGGAATCTACATCCAGGTTGTCAATGTCGTGAAGAGGTAGCTTGCAAAACCTGAGCAGAACTGGGTTGCGGAGTGGGACGCTGTCCCAGATATCTGGCGCGCCGCTGGCAGGTCACAGACAACAGGGATAAGTGCCGAAAAACACAGACGCCCCCCAGTGTAGTGCGCTGTTTGTTTTATGAAGACACCTGGATCCCAGAATTGTAACAGGTCGTCCACTAAAGGTTTCTAGAATGTGGTTTAATCTGCTCCAATGAAGGCTCAGCGGGACCTGGTATAATACCGACCAGAACAAACATGTTTTCAACTTGATAGCGAATGTCCACGGGGAGGTTGAGGAGAACCATGTAGATGGAGCTAACGCTGACTTTCTTCCCCGCATTTTTCATGATGAAGGGATTGAAGCCGTCCATGCATAGGCTGAAAACATACCGGCCATCACTGCTTCCTGGTTGTATGAATAGTTCACCGTCAGGCCTTTGAAATTCCTGAGAACTTCCCCATCCCATATGTCCCTGCGCTCTAGGGATCGTGTTGCAGCAGTCGGAAAAGCGTCACGATCAGCGTGTGCTTCAATGTCTCGTCGGCTAAGCATGTCGGCCAACCAGGACTTTCACTGTCGTGGTAAAGAAACCTACGGACGGGACGTCGTTTGGCCTTGCCGCGATTTTTCCTCTTCGAGTATAAAGGGGCCTTGCACATCTCTGAATCTGGTGCAGGTCGATGCGTACATAGGTCTGGGCATTCTGACGAATCGGGGTACAGCTTATAGCATCCTGGACAGCAAACGAAGGGAAGGGTATGGGTACGCAGGTTCAAAATCTCCAAGATCGTTCGTACTTCTAGCGGGATGCTGGACACAATTGCGTGCACCTCGACGGACCGCTGGGACGTTTGGGAAAGACAGAGATCAAGTATCGTCCGGAGGAGCGAAGAAACGAATCCGGAGTGTCCAATGGAAATGTTAAGACGAGATGGAGGATCGCTAGACCTAAGAAACAACATAGGACGACAGGGTCTTGTTGTAGATGCCGAGTATCGAGAAATTTCCCTAGAAGGCACCTCAGCCGCCATCCAAATATCTGATAAATAAAAAATAAAAAGACACACCGCCCTCAACAATGACGCATTTCCTCTTAACCACGGTTGGTGGAAGGGGGGCCTGGGCTTTCAAAGCGGCTATCTGGCACGTCCACTCCTCTACTTTAGTGGCTTGAACTTCCTGGATTGCCTGCGTGATTTCATCGACCAGGCAGTCTTGGGACGGGTACTTGGCGCTATGGATTGCGAAAGACCGCGTACAAGATGACAGAGAATGTTGTAGCCAGCCTTCATACTCGATCAGCTTCTTGTTTATCGGTGCATCGGGGATAGATTCAAGTTTTCTCCCGTAGCTTCAAGTCTCGCTGTCGATCGCGATGTATTCAGATCCGGCAGAGAAGCAAAGACCAGTCCTCTGGTCGGGAATGACAGGTAGTCCACCCGTCTACGGCGAAGTTCTGACCGCATTGCATCGCGCAGGTCCTGTAACTCCTGTTCGACTATAGAAAACGCCCATGGGCCACTGTGGACATCGAGGACAGCGAAAGTACCCCCCCCGCTCGATCTTGCAGCCGCTGAGCGGGGATTCGTAAGTGCCTTGGTTTCTCTGGCTCTTGCTCTGGCTGCTCAGACGTGTTGGGTGTGGTACGATTATTGGAGCGAGAGTCACGATGAGAGGATGTGCAATCATTCGTCTGTTGCGTCGCCAAGCCGCTGCTTGATTGTCTCCAAACGACGATGACTGAGGAACTCCTTTTTCCAACGATACGACCTGGTACTGTGAAACCAGTCACAGGGTCCTTCACATTGTATCGGGAACAACTTTCGCAGGTACAGACATGCTCGGGCATCGGACGGAGATTCGCGCCTGTGATGGTAGGTTGGAACTTGCATGCATTGACATTCCGTAATAAGTAACTGGAGAACAGGAACCTATCCGTAATCTAACACAAGCGACCTGAGTAACTTGACACGCTTGACGAGTACAAGAGCCGAGAGTGTATCATTGGCTACTAGGAATAACAAAGGGAATAACAGAGTTGGTTGACTTCACTAATATTGGTACGCGCAGGTGGGTCATATTTACATGCACATAATAGCTATGATGACAATTTGGAATTGGAATGACGTGGCTTGGGGAGACAGATCGGTGGCATCGGTGGCATCGTAAAAACGGAAGATGGTAGCGCCAACAGAGGTGTCTGCTTCCCTTAAAACGGGGTTGGCATGTCACCGGTGGAGTCATGGCGGGAAGCAGTGCTGGTGGTAGTGCTGGTTGCGCCCCCATTTTCGCCGTCTCGATGGCTCCGTCGTGTAAACTGGGGGTGCTACCGTGTGCAAGGTTGAGGCCGTTGAGGGGTGATACAAGGTTGTCAGGTTGTGGCGTTGTGGCAGGGCAGCACAGTAGCCACACTTGGTTGGCTTGCGAAATGTGGGCAATTGGCCCTCGAACTGCCTTCGATCGAAACGATAAGGCGGTGGTGGAGAGTACAAAGAGATGAGACCTAAGCATATAAGAACGAAAACTTAGATGTGAAGCAGATGTCACAAGGCGGGGAAAACGACAAGGAGTCGGGAACATCAGCAGCGAACCTTTCAACGACAACGACAGCATCAGCAACGTGGTGGTAGGAGTGGATGGGGAGCACAACGAGTGGGGAAAGGTGTGTGGATGGGAGCACAGGGACGTGGGAAGGTCAAGAAGGTGGGTATTGATTAGATGACAGGCTGGGTCACCTCACAGTGAAATCGAGGAGTGGGGTGGGAAGAACGAAGGAAGGGGTGACGGTAGAATCGATCGCTTCGACGGCAAGGCGAGGAGAGCAAGGAGGTGGAAGAAGGGGGGGGGGGGGGGGGGCGGCGACGGTGACGGGGAGGCCGGGGACGGGGGGGACGGGGGCGAGGATAGAGGTGAAGTGGCGAAGACGGTGGTGAGGGTGCGAAGAGAGTGGCGGCTACGAGACGGTGAAAACAGGGACCGAGACGGCGACGGTCTTGGCTAGCACGCGAAGACCGCGATGGACCTGAAGCATACAGTATAGGGCCTCGGCGCCGATGAGTCGATGACTACGATTGCCAGTGTGTGCTGGCTACAGTAAGTCTCTATCACATGGCGGCTAGCCCGTGGCAATAACTTAGCTCAATGTAAGTTCTCAGCAAGTTGCTGGCCCTGACCGGGGTTGCATCTCCAGAAAAGCTCGTGTACATCGCTCCATGATAGGCAAGATGATACTGTAAGACCAGTAACTGAGTCATGCAATCACTGGCATGAGCGCTGACACCCGCCGCTGAGGGTCGGAGCGCCTAGAGAGAGAGTCGGCTTTAAATCTTGCTTGGTGTTCTCAACAACCCACACACCTGACAGCAGTCTGATTTCCATCTGGGGGGTCGTTTTGACCTTCCAACACTTTTCTGACCCTCAGCTGACCCGCGCCGACGTTTACCTGTTTACCTCAATTAATATTGCAACTGGCGACATCAAATGCATCATGCATCACGCGTGTCATGCGTCACGCGTCACGCGTCACGGCTGGTACATTGCAAACTCACAAATAATAGGCGTCCTTCTACCTTTCTCGTCTTCCGTTATGCTCCGCCTTCGAAGAGAAAGTGGTGGCATCCCATTCACTGCTTCTCAGTTCCGTATTGGCCAACAAAATGCTACCGCATTCAGTACCAGTAGTGCAGGTACGTCAACAAACTGATGGTGGCTATGAGATACTTAATATCTAGGCCACCGCCAGAACTCTGCGACCGTAGTGCGTCCAGTAATAACCAGGAATCGCCAAAGGACGAGACATCAAATTCCGAGACTGTACCTACGCACAACCTTGCCACTTTCAGCCAGAAAAAGAAGAGGGCATTCATCTGTGCGCATCTGCGTCGAAACACCAAACTGGCTGTACAGTGCCCTCTTCTACTTCTTGGCTTTCCATTTCCTTCTATCCATTTATCATTCTGTGTGGTCACAACTGGGTCACCTTCTCCCCACTGTGATCACCAGAGTCGTTATCCAGTCCGATGTGCGGTGCGATTGGCATCGTTCGGCCTTTTCCCATATCATTCCATTTGGACACGACTTTGCTTCGCCACAAAACCGGCGCTGTGGTTACCCCAGAATTAACGACACCGGGAATCGAGTCTAGTCCCCTATCTGAAGTCTCAAAGAATCCCGCGGGTACGTGTTGGTCGTTTCGCGGCAATTCAGGGACCCTCGGCCTCGTGCTCAGTGCACCGAACGTCCTACCATCTCATATTATACTACAACACCAGCTGTCCAACTCTACAGCGTTTCTGTCTCGTGCCCCTCGTCAAGTCATAGTCTGGGGCCTGGTGGATGGTGCGAAGAACATGGAAGCCTACAAACGGTCACGTGATGCGTATGCGCCCACTTCTGTGAGGCGCCCGCCTTTCCAATGTCGAGAGAGGGTCTTTTTTTACCCCTGGCGGAGATTGAGTTTGACATCACCCTCCCGTCCATGCGCCAAGCTTTTACTCTCTATGACGAAGCAGATCGTGGGGTATCGACTTCGGTGTCATTGTTTTTCAGGTTCGCAGTAACTGGGGTGCTGATCTCACGTCGTTGTGCTCAGTTCATATTTACGGATGCACGATTCTATCAGTTAACTAGATATAGTTCAGTCGTAGTACATTGTACTGTATATATCCTATAATTACTAGAGGCCCAATAAGTCCGCCGTTCGACTGCTCACTATTACACTTCATGCACCATTTGCCCCGCTAATTTACAAGACATTAGTGTGGCGAGTGTTCCGAGTCGTGCCTACAGCTGACCGCGGGCACGCGCACGTGGAGAACGACCCGCACGGTGCGCACGAGCACCGCAATGCTCTCGGATAACGGAACCTCGATGAAGCGCAGCACCTCGTGCTCACGAACATCAGTGCCTCGAGCGCCGATGGTACGAGTATATGCTCGACACGCCACTCAATGGATCTGCGAGCGCCTTGGGCAAACTCTCAATCGCACTGAAATTCACCTGTAGTCCCGTCGCAACGACAAGCGCGTCGTTGTGCGTCGGGTCGAAGGACGCGACGTTTTCGGCTACGTGCGTGATGTGTGAGGGGATAAGCTCCGCGAGCGGCCGTCGGAGCATCGACTTCTGTTATGGCCAGCACCGACGAGTGTCCTGTTGGACGGTTTGAGTTTCAATTGGAATGGGGGAACAGTATGGAAATGGACGTACCATCCGGGCTGAACGGACCGACCGCCAATGCATCGTTATTGAGTACTAGTGAGCAGCGGAGAGGGCGCGAAGAAGAAGCGATGGAATGGAGATACAGAAGACCCACACTGATAGTCATGGTATACTGCGGCATCTACAACGGCAATGTCTCCGGCCTGAAGAGGCTTCCCTGCGGCCTTGAAACGGTTGTACAACTGTTGGGCGACGCTAAGTCCGCCAGAGCCTTTTTGGGCAGCGTTTAGTTTGGAACAGACAATAATCGCGTAGGACGCACCTCCCCCCAACACGACAATCCTGAATTGTCCTTAGTTAGCGCCTCTGTACTCGCCCACCGAACACGTTCTGGAAGAGAGAGAAGGCGCCTATTTCAAGGATCGACGTTTGTAAACTTTTTCGATGATGTTAGATGGCGCAATCGTGCCGATCCGATCTGATACTGTCACATGGTCTCACGCTAATGTACAGTATGGTGCTTGCGCGTGCGTTTCTCGTTTTCGACTGAAAATCAGGATGTCGTCAGGTCATTCTGCACTAGCAATTCTCAAAGCTGTCAAGAGACTCGCTCAAATTATCAAATAGTCCCACTCAGCAGCGAAATTATGACCACCATGACCCTGAGGAATAACAACCCAGGAGGAGGGAAGACGTACGCCTTGAAGAGCTCGAGGATGTTCAAGAAGTGCAACGTGTATGCGGCAAGGTTGGGGGAGTCGTGGCCGCACTGCGATCACACGGCAGGTGTAGCTTCAGAAGAGCGTGACAGTGTGATGAGGTGACTTGTCCCATCCCCAGGGAGCGCCGCCGAGCCCGTATGAGATCAAGACGCCAACAGAAGCGAGAAAGGGTGCAACCTTCGGCATTCTCAAATACTGAATGCATATTGCTAATGTCGTGATGGTTCGGACGTACTTACTCTCTCTTTCTCCAATGCCTTCACGCGGTCTTCTGTTACTATCTCTGAACAATCTCTGAATCCAATTCCTCGACGCTTGCCTCGACGTCGACAACCACAGAGTAGACGTGAGTTCCCCTCCGGGATCGTCAGGTCCTGCTCTCGCAACGATTTCGCATTGTAATCTGAATCCGAGATAAATACGTGGCAGCTTAGTCTTCAAGCGAGGAGGAAGTCGGACTGTTGTATATTGCTCTCAGTCTGGCAAATAGCGTTCGAACACGGTACTGCACACCGTGACCACAGTACAACTTATGCACACGGTATGTATTTACAAATCGAAATTAAAATAGAATATCGATACGCAGCCATGATTCGAGTCCGAAGTGGCATCACTGCTACTACTAGTTGCATCCCATTAGCTTCCTCCTGATCCGAGTGAACAATGTCTTCAACACGGCTTTACTGTGCGCCTCAATATTTTTCGAAGAGAGCAACACACGCCTCCCTTCGAGCCTCTTCTACGCCACGTTCATAATCCTCATTTATGAAGTCCGAGTGGTATCGG
This sequence comes from Lactarius hatsudake, assembly GCA_024734325.1. Lineage (NCBI taxonomy): Eukaryota > Fungi > Basidiomycota > Agaricomycetes > Russulales > Russulaceae > Lactarius > Lactarius hatsudake. Next base: position 19,080 of record JANSJP010000139.1, read on the forward strand.
TGCTGCTCAGCCTCATACATAGGGAAATCTAACGGATACTCAGAAAATGACATTGAAAAGTGTGAGGGCGTACTTGATGCTTTCTATTCTTCGATAACACAACCAGGCGCTGTATCTAGAGTGCAATGAGATAGAATTACGCTGACTGTGATGCAACTTGAACGACGACTTACCCGTTCTGTTACAGCAGCTGGGGCTCCTGTGACCATCCCCACATTGGCGCAATCCTCAGTGTCGATAAGAGAATTGGCACGAGCAAGACGTGTCTCTATTTTCAGCAGCTCATCTTTCATTTTATTGTTCTCCCGGAGAAGCTAGTACCCAGTGCAAGTTGGTGGATTAGCACAGAATAGAAGGGGGACAACAAGTCACCCACGTCGTCCCGTGTTTTGGAAGCAGAGCTTGCGCTGGAGAGTGGTTGCGCCGCAATTGTGACAGCAGTAGTGCGGATGGATATACCTGTGACATGATTAGGCCGTATGAGCACAGACACCGGGTTTCGGGGACTCTCGCCACGTACTCATAACGACCCCCCCGTGACATGTATATCGAAAGACCACGGGGTATATCTTGAAGATGAAGATACCCTAGCTGAGCCTTGACTCGGATATGACAGTGAAGATACACCAGGACACAACCAAGCGCAATAAATAAATCACCTCATGTTCGAGTGTACGACGAATAAACCTGTTCAGGCGAGGGCCGTAGTCTTCTCTTCACTCTCCTGGCTTGTATGCGGACTGACAGAAGGGGGAAGGACCTGTCTTTGTAATCAAGTACGACCCAGGTAACACTCACTGCTGTTGGCGAAGCCAGCTGAGACTGAAGTGTTCCCAACCTTCTTTCGCCACACTCGGCGAGGACCGACTCTATCACTGAATCGAGTGATGTCGGTCAGCTGAGTGAGACGTTACACAGTGAAATATCATACACTGTGCGTATGTGGCAGGCATGATGCTACAGGGGAGTGTGGGCCACAACTTGAACTGAACTTGCCCGTTGTCACTGGAATCAGACAGACTTTAGACACGCTTTACGGGAGTCAAGTTCGTGCGAGTTCGAAAGGCGGAGGGATGATCCCACCACGAGAGAGGGGAAAGGAGAGAAGAACCACTGGCAAAAACCGAGCGAAAGCGACTTGACCTTCGAGTACTCGCTATGGGTCTGATTTCCGACATGATCGATGATCACACGAAGTGGAGGGGTGGTGGACCGAACGCTCTGTATTCATGTATTCAACACAGAAGAGTGGGATTTAAATACAAAGAGACCCGTACATACAAATGGGTCGGTAAGGCAGAGGAGGAAGAGGAGGAGAGCATAGGGTTGGATTAGAACGCGAGAACGAGACGAGTGCGGCGCAATGGCGATAGTGCGAGTGGCAAGACATTCGGAGACAAGAAAGAACACAGAGGTCCGAAGCCACGGCTGTGGTGATCGATGGTCGCGCGCACTACTACACAAAGACCAATAGAACAATAAGATGGAGTCGTGCCCAATGGTCGTGCCCTCGCCGGAGACAAAGGGTGGCATGAGTCGCGTGACCGAAGTGATCGGCGGAGGCGATTGGCTTGACAGGTTTAAAGGAAAGGCAGGGGGCGACGAGCACGGATTGGGGATGAACGCTCGAACATTCGATGAACATGGATGCACGAGGCGCAGGGACGCGCGGCCTGTCTTCAAGTGCCTAGGAGCCGTTTGTGATGCTAACGGGGTCGGCGTCCATTGCGATGTGATGTTAGTGTGTGAATCCGAACACAATGGAAAATCCATGCGGATGAGCCGGGTACCTCATCATCCTCTAGCCTGCCGACAAAGCACTGGCGACGCCACGTTGCGTGGCTAGGCCTTTTGTGGTCGCTAGAGCTATCTTTTTAATTTTCCTCATGGTGAACCCTGTTCTTTGTTGGGACTCTACAACTTCGATCAGGAACGACGACCCTGTAAACTAAGCACTCTGCCTGTGGCATGCTAGTACAGGCTTCTTGCTTCGCTTTAATCTCGTACTGCAACCAATTTACTATTACACCCAGGTTATGTCCCTCACTCCCCATTTCGATCCACTACTTTCTCTCGGGCTTCAGCTATCTCCCACACCAAGTGCTACGCTGGGACATAGGCGTAAATCATCGAGCTCGGAATTGTCATCCCGCCGCTCCGTCAAGCCAGCGGACTGGACCCCATACACAGAAGAACATTCCCGCCGCACAAGGTGCAACGATCTATCAGCAGCATAAAGTCCCACGCCAGTCCAAAAAATTACGATCCGAGGCTCACCGGGCTTGCCACTCCCTTTCACGTCGACATTCGGCGCCGCCCACAAGGTGTGTTGCCTCTCAGTAGATTGCCGAGGTCGAACCCTCAAAGGCAAGACCAAATTGCAGCGGCGCACCCCAAACGTCGACACGATAGGCAACAAACCTGCTAACTATAAACCCATGTTTCAACGTGAATTTTGGGTGCGTGATTTCAGCAGCATTCGTGCGGTCACCAACTAATAGACTCCACAAGGGTGATGCCGCTGGCTCTGCCAGGCCAGATTTATTGACGCTGGATATCCCCACGTCCGCCTCCCCACTCGAGTCTTACATAGCGGCGACTACGCCATCACATCGCCAGGTGCGTATTTGTCATTGATGAATTAAAAAGTCGGTTTAATCTTGGTTCACAGTCCCAACCAGGCGGAAGCGAAGGACCTCTTCGGATTTCTGACGGACATCTTTCCTCTCCTATCCGATTTCCTGTACAAGGCGAACCTTTCTCAGCGTGGGCTAGGCCGTCTAACTATGGGGTATGTGCTGTTACATTAGTCACCAAGTATTTTCGTGATGTCCGCCTTCTACCCACACAGGTGGCCAGCAAAGAAGGACCTACCCCCATCGGTTACAGGCAGCGTAACGATGTCGACATACATGAGTGGTACGGAATAACTCACTTGGGTGGCCCTGTGGAGAGCGACAATGGCATGGCAGACCTCATCGGCCATTCATGGGACACTGATAGTAGTGGGGGGGGTATCGACATGCAGAGAAGCGACGCGGAAGGTGATGACAATCCAGGGGAAAAGAGTGACGCGGACGTCATGATGGAATGGTGACAAGGCTTACGATTCTGGAGACAGTGATGGAAGTAGCGGATGTGGAGACAGTAACGCAAACTCGGAAATTGGTGATAGCGCAAATGACAGCAGCACAAGGGACAATGGCAGTGCGCCCAATGTTTCGGAGCGAAGCAGCACCGAGGACGGTGAGACCGACAGTGTTCAAACGACGGGACGTAGCAGCCCCGCCTCATCTCAGGAGACGATCAGTCGCAAGAGGCTCCTTTCCTTCCTGGTTCGTCATTCGGACCCCCTTAATATTTGAGCTATAACTGAAATCTCCTAAGGCCAGGGATATCAAATATATTCGGAAGCAGCCCCAGGTGTGCATCTCGACCCATAGTATTGATAGTGAATGACATTTCCTTCAAGGATGCTCCCTGTACAAAGGGCGACATCCAGATGATCCTAGACCATTTGCACCGGATCGTCAAGTTAGAAGAGAACCAAACCATACACGAAAAGACACGTTCACGCGGCACACGCCCTAGTATCCCTGACAAGAGAAAGATGCCTTCCCTGCCTACGGATCATCGAAACCCAGCTAACATGACCATGAAGGCGCACCTCAAGATGAAAAACTGTCAGTATGAGAGCGAAGACCCCATGGCGTATTTGAAGGTTCAGTTCATGACCAGTTCGAGGGAAAGGAAGAACAAAAAGCGAGGCAAGAAAAGCGGTTAGCTATTCGGGATCATAGCGTTTTACTACAAGTATAAGTACGCTATTCAGATATACATGTACACTGGAGCTGGTGACACATAGACAGAGCCATTTTTCCACAAGGATCATCCCCCATGTGTGTGCAGCTTGAACTGGATTAGTACGGTACAGTAAATCCGACGTAAGGAGAGAGTGCGCGAAAGAATGAGCACCACGCACTGTAGTTCTCCACCTCGGCCTCAGGCTCGGTCTTTCTGTCTCCATCGTGTCACCTTGTTCGAGGCCTGTGCCACTTGTCTCGACCTATCGTACCTTACAGTCCTTACAGGAGGTTTTTATTTGGGGGTTCTTTTCGCGTCTCGTCACTTGCCAGTGTCTCCACGTTTGGTTCGAACTATTCCTTATCTCGCCTCATACACACCCTTTCTCACTCTCATTAGTACTCACTCTCGCCGTTTCTTATTTTCTCGCTCGCCCTCACCACGCCGAAATGGACACTAACGCCTACACTGATCGCCTGACCAAAGGCTTCTAGCCCACGTAGGCCACGCGTCCCCGCGCCTCGTGCCCCTTTCATTCCACAACGTTCGTTGATTGCCTCTGCCACACCCCCCTTTGTCACTGATAATGGTGCGGACGTTGTTATCCTTTCACACCACTGTTACGTTAGTGCGTGCCTGTCCCCGGTTGTGACGCAGTTCGGCTCTCCTGCATCACTCGTATGCCGGCGCCGCGGATGCTACATTTTTTCACTTTTCGATTGTTCGACAGACAGGAAGCAAGCTACTTTGCGAATCGGTTTCTACCACCTCCAAGTTGCTGAATAAAAACACCATCACTTCCCCCTTCTTTTATTTCAACTTGTGTGATTATCGAGGCGCGAAGGGCTCGCAAATCAAGCCCGACTCCGACTCCTTCATCTCTCGCAAGCGCCCGTCTTTATTCGTTCTCTCCTCGTCTCGGGCTGTCGCTTCTCGTGGTCTTTGAGCCCTCGGGTACATGTCAAACCCGCCAAAATCTGCCCGTCAAACCTGCTGGTATTCATCCCCGTGGTTCCGGGTACGTACGGGTAGTCCCGAAGTGACACGGGGGTTAGCGGTTACCCGTGGCCTTTGTCCTCGCACTCCAGCCTTTGTCCTAGACTCCTGGCACCCGACGCCCTCTCCCTTTGTCGACGACCTCATTAATCTCTTTGTCTTATCAACTCGCTCCACCCCTCGATCGTCTTGAGCTTCACCGGCCTTTGTCCAAGTCCCAGGCGAAGTGTGCGTGAACCGTCGTTCTCGGCTTCTGTACCCCTCCATTTTGCTGCTACTCACAGATTCGGGCTTAGCAAACGCCGACCACACTGACATGTATTTAAAACTCGGAGATTCTGGGTACTATACCATCGCTGTGTCGACACCCTTTCACATTCTATTCTTGTTGTCGGGCTCACTTGAAGGGCACTAGCTCGGGATCTACAGGATGGACCCTCCTGTCAACCTTTCTAATTCCGGTATCTCGCCCTTACACCCACAAAATGAGAACGAGGACTTCCGTGATTGGTGTCATTCGTTAGGTTCGGTTTCTCACTTCATCGACATCCAGTTCGTCTGATTCTTTGTCTGACTGTCCGTCGCATTGGCCTAGAAACGATCATGACGGAGGTGGAGGAGGCAGTGAAAGATTGCTCTCAGTGTCAGTAAATCTCGTCTCTCCACGTCCAATTCTCCAGTGTAGGCCTATCAAAATACAGGTCTCGAAATTATCAAGGACCTTGGGCCGCGGATTGTAGAGCGCACCAAGGACGCTCGCAATGTGTCTGTAAGAATACAGCTGTTATTCTATGTTTACATCCTAACCTTGCATCCTTCTTGTCAAAATACTGTCCCAAGGTGCTTGGTTCAGATGATGAGTCCGCAAACGATCTGCTCAAGAAGGTACATCTCTTTGCTGAGCACTTGTGTCCCAGCTGCGCTGATGACCGCATAAATCACTGCAGAAACTACAGCGCGAAGAACAAAGACGTTCGGAAGCACTCTCTCTTGTCGAGGAAACACACGTTCAGCTTGAAACATGCAAGAAGGAGCTGAATGAAGCTGAAAAGGAACGGGCCGCAGCGATTGTGTACAGAACAGCAGCCGAAGCCAAGGCCGAGGCCCTTAGGAAGCAGCTTTCGGAAAAGGAGGAACAAGTGCGGGACTTGTCCTCTGAACTGTCTCAGCGGGAGCGGGAGATACGACTGAAGGAAAAGGCGAATGCAGGATCAGCTCGTTGCGACCCATCCTCATCCCCTAAGTGTTGCGGTAAGGCCGACATTCCTCGGTTTATTATCCAGTGTTGCTTAAGGAATCCAGGCATTGTAAACACAACGTCACCGACCAGTCAGCCTTTTGCGCAAGCGGTGGTACCGACTTCTCGGAGAAGAGGGCCAACAGTAGAGTATTATAAGTTGGTGCGCGTTGCTACTTCTTGATGCCTGCAGTCAATGACGGTCCGAATAGCAAGCACGTTTACAGGCAGAAAACGTGTATAAATTGAAGTTGGAAGAGCTTTTCCTCAAGATCCAATCATTGGAGAAAGCACTTGACGAGTCGAACGATCTTCGCATGCAAGTGGAGGATGCACTCGAGTCTGAGATCAATGGCTGCCAATCGCGTCATGCTAGTGAGTAATTTTCTCTGAGTCTATGTACAATGACAGGACGGTGATTGGAAGTACTAGATATTGAACTCGATTTATGCCAGACAATGGCCCGGCACTCGACCCATGTTCCCGTTCATTGTGATGGTTGCCATGGTGCTCAGGCTGTCGACACCTCGTCTGTGCCGAATCGGGAGGTGGACCAACAAGTGAACGTCAACATATCTGATCAAAAGTTTACATATATCATATCGATAGTCGTTGGGTTCATTGCAGTTGTCATTCAGTATGTATTGGACTCAGAAAAGAAGCATGGGAATACAGGATGTGTTAAGACCAGGCTGGGCTCATCATCGCAGCGAGGGTTTGCCAGTACTTACATGTACAGTAGACGGTTTGTAGATGGTTTGATACCATGTGTACACTGATTAGGCAACCTCCTTCCGAAACTCGCCCTATCGGATGCGTCATTCGTCTTCGTCCCTGCACGTCGGAAGAGGTGTCACTCCCTTGGAATGGGGTAGCGACGTTGTCGCGGGATGGAGTCATCGTGACCCATGCTCACTCCCGCCATCACATCACCGATGCTATGGTATCTGCCATCGAAAGAGCTCACCGCTGACATTTCCGAAATAACCTCAGTTACACGAGCCGAGTCCGTGTGAGTTCGAAAGGGGATCCCGCGGGGGTTAGAGAGGAAAAGAAACAGCTCACGAATATAGTCAAGGGCCAGACGAGTTAAACCAAGCTGAAGTGTGTATTAAGGCGAGAGGGACAGGGATAGTGGCATAGGAGCGGAGACAGTGAAGCGCAGGTGGAGACGAGATGAAACAGAAAGGAGACAGTCAGGTACGAGGTGGTGGGATGAGTAGCGAGGTGTCCCGGCGACATGAAAGACACAAGAAGCCGAGGCCGAGGTGAGAACGATGGCGCGTGCACTATTGTACAAAATAAAACAAGAAATTAAACCGCACCCGAGACAAAGGGGCAGCATGGGCCTTGACCGAAGCAGCTCGAACGGGCGGAGTAAACTTGACATCTTCAAAGGAAATTGGCGATATGGGCGACGCGACGAGGACGAGGTGGGTGGGGAACTTGAAAGGTTGATCGATGGCCGGTGTACTAGGCCACGTGATGATGGCGATCGGCAGTGGCAGTTGGGGGGCCAGCGCCCGAGCTATCCTTACACCGTCGGCTCGCTTTTATCTGATGGAAAGCTGAAAGGAAGAAACAGCATCCTCGTGATGAGCACTCATTGCGTTAGCTGCCGAGCGTTCCGTCTAATCTCGCGTCTGAGTCTGATATCCGCCTTGATATCCACCTTGATATCCGCCAAACTCCCAAATTCATGATATGCATATATCTACACTTGTATCTACACGGACCAGATATCCGGGAGATAAACCAGACTGTCTGCTATATGTATCACATATCCAGGTCCCTGAAAGTTCACCTTCGACGGAACCGCAATATATAACCCTTCTACATGTGCCAAGAGTGTCAGCCGCTAAGATTGGAGCAAGCTGCTAAGCGCATAGGCGGCGACACGGACCGGATATCCGAGAGATAGCCGCTAAGCAAGCCGCTAAGCGTACTGCATGTCCGCCTGCATGTCCGCGTCCGTTATTAACCCCAAAATACACGAGCCTGTCCTCAAGGCAAACGAGGCTAATGTATGGCGGCCTCTTCATCCAGGTTGCAACCCCTTGCTGCATTTGGACTCAAGCTCTGGACTCTGCCGGAGAACGTCGACCAAGGTGTCCTGCTTATGTACACAACCCCGTGACATCCTTTCCTGAGCTCGATGGTCGATGTATGTAGTATACTTGAACACTGCGATTGACCAAATTGACCATTCGCATCAAATCCAATGCCAACCCCTTGCTATTCTGGAAAGCAAGCTGGAAAGTATCACTTCCAGGTCGAGCTCAAGGCGCTCTGCCTCCCAGTCACAATCACGATACCAGACATTCCCGATACGACACCTGGCTGCACACCTGGCTGTGACGAATTCGCTGACGATCCGAGTGGCTCTTTGACTGTCCCGCCGCCAACTGAGGCCCACTGTATAGCAAGTGACTCTACGTCTCATCGTTTATCCATTGCCACACAAAGGCGCAAGGACGCCCAAGGCTTAGGGACAACTACCGGTTCTCCGGATATTAGTATTTCCATCGACGATCGACTTGACCTCTTATCCGTGAGTATGTTTTTCTCTGTGCACTCACAATTTGAAGATACAATGTCCATAGGGTCTTGGAATAAGTGTTCGTATCAAATCTATTCGCCGAACACAACTGAAGTTCCGATGGTTCCATATGCAAGGGACCATAGCGCCTTTATGCAACCCATCCGATATTCCTGGCCTTGACAGAGTAGACTTCCGTCCTTTTGACGTCTTCATCCATACCTATTTCCCTGCCCCTGGAGATTCCACGACGCAGATATGGGTTTGGGAGCCACTTCAATCTTCTGGGTTATCTCCGCCTGCCTCTTGGAAGTCTGTTGCAGTCGGTTACGTGTGTCCGGGTCCAGGATTTCTTCAAGGGCTGGCACCTGATGACATCGGATAAAGGGGAACCTGTATGGGTGACTGGCTCGACTCGTTACTCGCCGGTATAATAAACATGTGCCCACCTTATTCGTGGGAAGAACGACGAAACTGCTGTGGTAAAGGTAAGGTCAACCTCTTGTGGAGGCGACCATCGATTGACTGAAGGCACATATAGAGGTTGACTATCGCCCTTGGGGTTGTCAGTTTTGAAGGGTATGTGAGGTTTTGATTGTCCCGATGTGTAGTCGTATGGTATATCATGTCTCTGTGGACTCTTTACCCGGCGGCGAACCCAGCGTGTCAGTGGGCGATAACCTTCCACATCATGCACAACCCCCCCTTGTACTGATATCGTCCTTGGTTAGTTTGGGAGTCGTGATACGTGAGATGCGAAATCAAGATAACAGGTCAGGGGAACATTGCCTGTCCGGTGGGCTGGGCCGTATGGTGTGTCATATGAGGGAGAGGTAAACGGCAACGACGATGTGCTGGGTCTCATGATAGGGTAGCGTGCTCTACAAAGACTAGCTCTTGCGGGGAGGGCCCAGGGCCCTCCTCCCTCGCCGTGTGTAGTCGTACATGCATACTTTCTTTGCAATATTATTAATGGATAACCGTTTGACTACGGTAATATAAAAATTATCTAATACTTGGGTCTACAGCCTCGAATTGTACGTTCTGGGCTGCATCCCAACAGATGGCATGGTCCGCATACAGAGCAGAGGTAGATGCGAGCATCGCCAACTCAATATTGGTGCCAGGCCAGATGCAGAGGACGCGCAATCAACATGTGATGGCAGAATTTCGAAGTCCGCTCTTGTGACTAAGCAAAAAACATGGATCGCTTTTATATATTGTATAGATAGATTAGCATAGCTGATGTCTGACAACCCTATATCTTCGAGGAGAGGAACTTTATTTTCAGGGTTTTCGGGAATTCTTGCTTGCACGCTAGCGCCGTGGGTGGCCGTCTCAGTTCCCGGTCACGGACCCTGCTTTGTTTCATGTACCTGGGGATTACGGCGTAGAAATGCGTAGAAAGTTTGCCTGAGCATCAAAAGGGTCTGTAAGCATACGTCAATGTGTATCTTGTTAGCTTTGGGCCGGGTGTCCTCAGCCCAGGCCTGTCCATACGACTACAACCTGGTCTCTCCTTATTCACCATAATACGTGCAATTCCGAGCTGGGGCCACTTTTCACCCTGCGACTGGTCTGGGTCTACAGCCTGCAAGCCGATATAAAGACGATTTCAAAAACAAACAAAACAACTGCTTTGTTTTCTTCTTTGTTTCTTTTGACGATTTCCTTTGGAGCCACCACGCCTTGAGCCACGCGTTATGTTGCCTGCATTCCTCCTTTATCCGCGCTTTCAAGTACATATATATATATGCGATCCCAATGGAATATGCCCATCTTCACAGAAAACGTATCATCATGTTCAGTAACCTCCTGCGCAACTCAAAAAGACTACTGGGGCGATTGTACGTCGCCCTTGTTCTAACAGTTCCTCTCAGCACTAATTGGTACCTGCAGCGTCTTGAATACTTTTCTATCTATTGCCACAACATACATGTTTTACTCGTGAGCGTTCCGTTCATTATCCGGTGTAAATTCAGTGGAAATTTGACCTGAATAAGCTTCACCGGCCAAGCACCAAGCGGCAGCAATGTCATACACAACCACGCTATGCTGATCTTGGTTGTGGCACCAGCTGACGCAGGCCCGCAACTTGGTGAAGGTGGCATATCCTGGCTCGTGCGCAGGGCAGTGAGGCTTTTCCCGGCAGGTGGCTCAATTGAGGCGACAGGCGTAGAGTGGCAGCTTCATCGCACAGGGAGGGGCAGCGCTTGTTAGTTTTGGTGTCATGCGACACCATTGGCAATGTACGAGCCTGAGAGGTTGTTCCATAACTGGTTAATTAACATCATCGAACGATTGGTTATCGGCGAGGGGCGACTTGAGAATTTGAGTTGGAGCAGACATATGACGTTCAAGTCACACCAAGAGTGGCTAGAATATATATTTAAGAGCACAGCTGTACAGCGGCCGGGCGAAGAGGGTCGAGGGTGAAAACAGAAACACGCACAAGGGCTAGCTAGCTAGATCCGAGTCTGGGGCCGCGGTGAAACCCGTGTTGTACTTATCAGTGTTGTACTTAATATTGTATGTCAAAATGTGAGTGTGGGGCTGTGTGAGCGGCAGCTGTATGTCATGGTCAAGGGCCGTCGGGCGTCGGCGTGTCAGGCGTCAGGGGTCGAAGCTTGGTCGAAAGCGATCTAACAACCTACTCGGAGTACAGTAGGCCAGGCATCTCGGCGAAGCGAGAAATTGATGGCAATTTAGTACACAGTAACCGATTCGGGCCATCAATGCATCAATACGCATCAATAAAGAATGCGCACTCGCTGTTTCTCCCTCTGACCCTTTCTTACCCCTGCCAAACCGTTGTAATAGCCAAGCTTTCCACGAGCTCCTTCCCCACTACCTCTCCGTAGTACGCCGTGTCCATGGTCTTGCAGTTTCATGGTAAATACCAATTATCATCTGCACACGATGATGCCATTACCTGTGTGGCATTCAGTGGTGGAGGGGACTACATCGCCAGTGGAGGGCTTGATCGGAAGTTACAGATATTTTCATTGGCTGATGGCCGACTCCACTATTCGGTTGTTACCCCCAAGCCCCATTAAGTCGTTAATATGGCTTCCTGGTCCTGAGCAAATGTTAGTCTGTGCATGCAATAGCGGGATATTGATCAATGTAACAATTTTTGCGGGGGTAAGTAGCCGCTTTGTTTCCGTGCTAGACTCCTCACTGGCACCCTCGCCTGTTCTAAAGGATACCATGAACTTCACTTATTTTCGGGCTGATAACCACACCATCGATTTCATGGCCGTTGACCCTTCAGCCGACTATCTCGCTACGGGTGCTGGGGTGGATGTCCGGATCTGGAAGGGAGACAGGCGCCGTATGCTTTCGCCTTCCCATTCCTCTCTTTTTCTTCTCCTAATATTGTCCCCAGGTGATTGGCAGGGACGTGGACGTTTGACTAGTCCCAAGAAATCTGCGGACAATATTGACGTATACGTCATCTTGACTGGGCTGCACTGGTACAGTGGCGCCACTGGCACTGGCGACGGCAACATCAAGTTGATCACGGCATATCGCCATCACGGCATTCAGTGCGTTCCTATTACATGGTTTGTGGGTATTCTGATGTCTGGGCGCGGACCAGATTATGGGGACGTCGAACAGATGGCCATCGTCCAATCGATTAGCATGCCATCCCCGATGTGTGCTACTTCTCACTACTTGTGTCACGAGCATGGGCTGATCTCATTCTACAAGATTTGGAAGTTCTCTTTCCCCAAACGGGCTTCTGATATCCACTGCTAAGCTTGGTGGATATGATCTGTATAGCTTGGACTCGGGCATCGTCGCCCACACGTATTCCCACGGCTTGCCTTCTATCAACAATGACAAATACCCCGCCACGTTCTTACCTAGGGGAATCGCGTTCTGCGCTGCGACCGCGGATGGGACTGTAACTCTCTGGGATGTGAAGCAAGGCGACCGGTTACAATCAGTCCAACATCTCCGTGCGTTCAGCTTCGTCTCTATGCTCTTTCGTCACAATTCAATTCTTATTTTCCCCAAGCGGGTGTGACCATACATGCCATTGCAGTACGCCTCACGGTGTCTATGGGTGCCTTTTTCGCCGTCTTACACCCCTTATTGTAGGTGTATGCTGCTGAGAAGAGTGGAACTATATTCCCTCGCAACGGCGTCTCGTGATGAAGTCAGAGTATGGCGTGCAATTTCCGGTGGTAGAAATTCAACTCTTGAATCATTTGCGTGCATAACTCATTACCTTTTGAAGGTGCGGGTAACTGTCGCAGAAACGGCGACGGGTGCTGTTCCGAGGTGTGCAATCGTCTAGCACCGTTGTACTCGTACGCTAATGGGGAATCTAGCATCGCACCATTGCTGTTTGGGCAGCTGCGCTTGTTTGTGCCTGTGCCATTATGCTAGTGCCGGCGTTCTGGTCGACCAAGTAAGATAGTTGTCGCACAGCGGTCGGGGTCAGTACTGATGGTACCTAAGTGATACATATATGTATTCTATCCCCTAGGAACGGCGACGATATTTCGCTTAATCATGCAAGTGTTCACAACGTATAGAGAATTTTTCGCATTGTCCAATACAACTGAGGAGCTCACAGAAATAATAATTTTGTATATGGGGGCTATATCACTATTCTACAAACTAAACATATATCGTGACTTCGGACATCCCTCAGGGCTGATAGGGACATCTTTAGTCTTACAAATAACCCGCCAACAGGCCCAGGTTTACACCTACATGCCACCACCGTAACATACGCTAATACGCCCAGCACACGGTATAGAAATATATTTTAATGAGGGACCCCGGATGGGATGAACAATGGGGTGAGCGTCCTCTGTGAGGAAGCTCTTCCCCTATATGATAGGGCCGACGAGTACATAACACATTCTGTGTAAGCTACTGCACGTGATCGCAACGTCCGGATCTCGGACTTAGCCGGGTTTAGACCGGCTACCCTCTCAACACACGGCTAGCTAGGTAAGTAAATTGACGTTTTCGCATTTTTTGTTACTTTCTCGCCTTGTTTCTCGCACCACTCGGCGGCCCGCGCTTTCCCGCGCCGAGGCCGAGTCTTCCTCTGGTCTTGCTACCTCGCTTGGTTGCTTATGGACGCCCCCATATCTCAGGCTTTAGATTTTTTTCTGTGCTTACCTGTATAAATACTACCTGTACCTCTTCTTACCCCCAGTAATCTTAGCTCTCCCCTCTGGGCTTCAGAGCTCTGCAGGGCCTAGTTCCCCTCGTTCTCCGCGTTTCCCGAGAGTCTCATATTCGCCTGCTCCTTTAGCAACTTTAGAGGGACGTGTCCTCGACCCTAGCGAAGCATATGCAAAGTTACGACTCCCGCGAAGGCCCGCACGACTGGCAACGCGGCTTCAATTCCAAGCCTCCCCGAACCCACGCCCCTAGCTGCACGTCGAAGCGCTCACCGGCAGCATTGGGTGTCAACGCCAAGGACTCGGAAATAGGCAAGCCACATGTCCTCTCCATCATAAAACAAAACTAGCACTTCTTGCACAATCGCCACGCACACTGAATCGTGACATGCACACCCATTGCCTCGTGTACAAATCTAATCCCAGACAAAGAGCTGAGTACTAACGCACATCCTTTGTCTGCTCCTCACTAAGATAAATACCCGGTCGAATGAAGAGTCCTCTCGCAGCACCTCCTCTGAAACATCTCACACCCACAATGGTCCTCGGAACCTCCCAGCCTGTTTAGAGATACAAACATTAAATCCACGAAGGTTGCACGTAGAGCTATAGCCAGTGGCCCTGCTGCTGCTGTTGCGGAGACAAGGAAAAAAAAGCAAATGCGCATAAGTAGTACGTCCTTTGAACCGCTTCGCTTACACTCCAACATCCACTGAGAACTCTCCCCCATGCAGGAGCCGACCAGGCTAGCCACGCCCCCGCAATGGTGGCAGTTGGGATTCAAGTCGAAGCGGTCATTGACGACGTCAAGCCACGCTTTGATTCCCCAGCACTGGTGTATCCCCCATCGAGCCAAGTTACACTCCACCACCTGCCCAACCTACCACCCGCCCCAATGAGGATATCCCCACTGGCATAGCGAACCCTCCCGACCCCGTTGACGGGCCTGGGGTCATCTCGATTCGCGCACTGCTAGAAACACTCTACATGTCCGCAAACCTACTAACCGTAACGCTCTTCCGAGTCGCGACCCCTGGCCAATATACTAGAGCTACCATGCCCAAAGTCCACGACGCCCTCCCCACATCCCCCTTCGACTACATCGACCTCGACCTCGTCAGCGAATGGGAGAATTTCCCGGGAGGGAAACTCCTGATCGTCCCCTTCGGTGACATCGTCAACGAGGCAAACCTCCACGGACCCATCAAGAACAGAATCCTCTACGCTATGGCCGAAGTCGCCAATCCCAGGAAATCGGGGTCTCTGCCCCAAACACCCAACGCCAGCGCCATCGAGAACGAGTGTTACCCCAACCTCGTTCCTAGTGTACAACCTAACCAATGCCCCAGAAAAATATTATCCTGGATAGAGGCGTTTGGTCCTCCCGAGCGATAACCGTCCGTGCCATCCCATTCTTCCCAACCAACCCCGACTTCCTGTTCGCGATCAAAGGATTCTCTACGCTCATCAAGAGAGATGTCCACGAGCTAATCAAGAGTGGTCTGGTATGACAACGACACTGCTATATTTGCCCAGTCCCATCATCGATTCCGCTCCAGAAGGGGACCGCGTCGCTCTCGTCTTTGCCATCCGCTCATTCTTGGACTCTATGTCAACTTCCTGCCTCCAGATCGTGGAATACGGTGGTGCCCTCACACCTGTATTCAACGTCTACGCTGAGGGGAGGACTATCCCACACCCCACGATGTGGCTCAGCATCCGCAATTATCTCGCAGATAAAACCTACTCCACGCAGATGGCACGGTCACGGTATCGTTTCTCTCACCCCCTACGATTGTGACCTATGCCACGGCGTCGACCACCCGAAAGGACTCTGCCCATTCCCTGGCATACCTGGATGGAACGGCCCCGGAAGAGACTAGAACGGGGAGGAACACCAGGGAATATAAATACGGCTTGGAAATTCTCTGTGGCACAGGCCCGAGCGTCAACGAAGGCGCATTTCTGATGTGAATTGAAATAAACCATAAACTACGTATGCTACCCCTTCCTAGTTCCAATGTATCGAACAATAGTAGAGCGATAACAATAATACTACACTGCTCAAATTAGTACTACTCTCCTGCCGTCCATCCCGCCACCCTCGGCCTCGAAACGAAGTTCTGAGCCAGAGTGAAGAAAGGCAAACCCGTGTTAGCGGTATGCCCTTGGGTATGCCCCAGATTCGTGTCGTGCTAAGAAAGCAGGTCGCAACGGAGATACTAAGAAGAAAAAATGACATACCATATGTGAGACGCGGGATCGAATGCGGTCGACGAGGGACTGAAGACACAGAGGTCAGTGATGAGGTCGAGTAGGAGGGTGCGAAGAGACAGTGAGGAGACGCGTGGGAAACGAACGTGAACTGGTAATGACAAGTGAATTAATGACAATGATTAGTGAAACGAATTATTTGAACATACCTTGAACGAAGCTTCTCGACAGAGGAGGCGGGCATTGAGGGATGGCATGATGACAGGTTAGCGGACCAAATTGAGCACGCGGCCAGCGGACGTCTTAGCGGCTTTGCTAGCGGTTATCTCCCGGATATCCGGTCCGTGTTTGCCGCATATTTTGGGTTTGGGCGGACATCAGGGGAATCTAACACAATGAGTACTCATCGACTCATCACAGATCCGAGCCTTGCTGCGTGCATAGAGCTCTTCCTTTTGGCCTGCCACAAGATAAAAGCAAGCCAACGGTGTAAGGATAGCTTTAGGCACTGGCCCAACTGCTAGTTTTCATATGAGTTTTTGCACTTTCGGACTTGGATCCCAGTGTGGCCTAGCTGCCTATCTAGATCAGCCTCGAATCCTCGACTTCACCATACCACCCGGCTATCAATCAATGCTTTCAAATTCTCCATCATTTACACCCTGCATTGCCCATATCGCCGATTCTAATGTCACTTGAGCTGTCAAGTTTACTCTGTCCTTCGGCCACGCCGCCCCTTTGTCCTGGCAGGGTGCGGTTTTATTTTCTTGTTCCATTTTACCAATCTTGTACAATAGTGTGGTGTGCAGTGAGTCCCCACCTCGGCCTTGGCTTCTTGTGTCTTTCATGTCACTGTGTCCCTCGCTACTTGTTCCGCCACCTCGTACCTGACTGTCTCCTTCCCGTCTCGTCTCATCTTCACCCGCGTTTCACTGTCTCCGCTCCTATGTCACTGTCGTTGTCTCTCTTACCTTACTACACACACTTCAGCTTGGTTTAGCTGCCAGATGTCTATGTATCTACACACACTCAGCGCTTGGTCTTCCCCCTTTTCAGTGTGTGATCGTCTCAGGAATCTGGCACAATCAAGGGGCACTCAAAGGTCAATCTCGCAGCGGCCGTTGCCTCCATCCCTTAGGCCTTAGCCTCCACTCATCTGCCGCTGCACTATGACTGCAATCACGATGGGTCACGAGCACACAGCTGACGACGAACTGTGCCTCGGTGTCACGGTTCGCACGTCGTGGACACTTACTTATGGATATGACCCCTTAGTAAGTTGTAATGTGTCATGGACTTAGACGATCAGTCAGCAGTAGTACAGAATCACATGCTGATGTGGCATGACTCATAACTAGGATAGCGATAGTAGGGTTCAAGCTACTTATGCCATTCGTTGTACGGATTCGGGAGGAGCTTTAAAGCATCCTCATACATGTATAAATAGTGGCTCGATAAGACCAAGATAAGCCATCTTGGTCTTCTTCAATCACCACTCTCTTCTTGTCTCTTTCACGTGTGTTTCACTTGCCTCTTTGCGCAAGTCGACTTCATCAAAATCGGACTACCTAGTGGCACGACTTGCCCTAGTGTACAAAGACAGATCGCTGTGTATCTCATCGCCACAGGTCATGTGACCTCGAAAGATATATTTTGCTAAGTCGTGAACGCCCTTTCGAAGTCCAAGTCGGACTAACGCCAGTGGTGGTGTTACATCAAGACCAAGATCTACCCATCGTGGTG
Source organism: Lactarius hatsudake (assembly GCA_024734325.1). Lineage (NCBI taxonomy): Eukaryota > Fungi > Basidiomycota > Agaricomycetes > Russulales > Russulaceae > Lactarius > Lactarius hatsudake. The sequence goes on from JANSJP010000139.1 coordinate 36,763, forward strand.
TTTACAACCAGAGACCAGTGGAGAAACTTTCAGACTTACTCCCTCGAACGCAGGGGAGACCGCAACGTACCAGAACAATTCCTAGGAGCCGCCAGGTGGAGAGAATACCGAGGAGAAACTGGCTACTTCGTAGACTTTGCATCGGGGCCAACCCGATACTGCCCCGTTGAGTTCAATTTGACAACTTGTGTTGGGTTGAGATCACGTGGAACCCCATAGATAACCGATACGATGTCATACGCCCAGCAGGACGAAACTACAACTGCGACATCGATTCAAGAAATTTACCCACACGCGCCGAGTGGGGACGCATTGACGGACAACCAGAAGAAGAACCCAGCACCTCCGAACCCAGAACTCCCGCACCCTCAGAAACTAGCGGAGAAGACGAAGACACCAACGCAGACGAAGAATCCGAAGTAGGAGAAATAATACAAACAGCTGAGTCCCTCCGCATAAACGAACCAGAAGACATCGAAGTTCATGCACCTGCAGCAATGGCAACTGCGACCATCACCCAAGAAGACGCAGCAATCGAAGAAGCACGAAGGATAACGGAAGAAGCAGAAGCCTATCTACGCCCCATCAACCCAAATACAGGACACCGCATGACGGCCGACAATGCGGCAATATTTAGAGCGGTAGGACCCAACATCCCAGACCCGCCTCCAGGAGTGGGAGGACCACCACCACCAAGGAGGGCAGGAGGAAGCTTCGGCCAAGGACCGCCAGGTGGAGGAGGAGGAGGGGGAAGACAGCCCCAATTCGGCGGCGGTGGAGGAGGACACCCCTTTGGAGGAGGACCACCACCCCCGCCGGTGGCAGGACCACCCCTAGGAGCACCCCATGGTACGGACAAACTAGTGGGCGAACCCCCCAACACGTTTGATGACAATCGAGATGAGTACGAATCATTTCTCACTCAATGGCACATCTACTGGGGACAAAACGCAGAAGCGCCAATCATGACCAACGTCTACCGACGATGCCTCATGTTCTTAGGTTTCATTAAAGGACCATGAGTAGCCAACTGGACGCTCGGATTCCTCCAATGGCTCAACAACGAACTGCACCATGGGAGGAATCAATATGATCCCTTCTTATGGGACACTTTGACGGCTGGATTCTCGGACTGCTTCTCGAATGTACTTGAGCAAGAGCAGGCACAAGCCACACTGGCCAAAGGATTCAAAATGATAGGAGACGACATTGATTCGTACATCACCAACTTCGAACAACTAGCGCGGAAAGCTGATTACCGTCTCAACGACCGCCAAACCCTCGATCGATTCACGGCGGGGCTGCCTAAAGCCCTGTTCACAAAAATATACGAACTCAACGACCCGCAAAACTTCAACGAATGGAAGGAAGCAGCCTTACGCCGGCAGAAGCAGTACATTCACCTTCGTGCGCGCCTAGGGCTCAATACTGCACCCCGCAGCGCACTCCCGCCACGACCTCTGCAGACATGCGGGTACAACCCACAATGGGCACCCCCACGATTCCCACCATCGCGATTCGACCCCAACGCCATGGACATGTCGGCGGATCGAACCCGCGCCCGACTCGCGGAAGTAGGAGACCCGAACAGAGGTAATTACCAGCGACCTCCGTTCCCACCAAGAGGGGGACCAGGACAAGCTCGAGCGACCCAAGAAAATATGGAACATAGATAACACCAAGAACAAAGCTGGGTCCATTACTCACTTCGTCGATCTCGAAGTCCAAACCAACGGAATTAACAAGGTTATGAGATTCCTAGTTACGGACATTGGAAACGAAGACCTAGTCCTCGGCTATCCATGGCTCGCAACTTACGAACCCACCATTAGTTGGGCCCACGCTACCATCCACGAAGGCGCATTACCTGTGGTGCTTCGCTCCATTAACCCGACGGAACCCCAGACCACCATCGCCAGTGCGATCACTCAAGACGAAGCCGAAAATATCGTCCAAGAACTAGAAGAGGAGTGTCAGATACGCACCACGGCCACCGAGCTGGCCATCGCCGTGAACCAAAACACCGTCGTGGCCATCCTCCCCAAACCTTATCAGCGGTTCGCGAAAATCTTCAACGAGGAAGCCTCCCACCGATTTCCGCCGTCACGACCTTGGGACCACGCAATCGACTTCAAACCAGGCACCCCGGCAAGTATCGACTGCAAGGTCTACCCCATGTCACAAGACGAAGACAATCAACTACGCAAATGGCTGGACGAGCAGCTTAAAATGGGCTATATACGACCCTCAAAGTCACCATATGCTTCATCCTTCTTTTTGATGAAAAAGAAGGACGGTAAATTACGCCCGGTTCAAGATTATCGCAAGATCAACGCCTGTACAGTACGTAACCAATACCCACTACCGCTCATGTCAGAACTCATCAACAACTTGGGAAATGGACGCATCTATACCAAACTCGACGTGCGATGGGGGTACAACAACATACGAGTCAAAGAAGGCGATGAACCCAAAGCCGCCTTCAAGACGAAATACGGGCTTTTCGAACCCCTCGTCATGTACTTTGGACTCACCAACTCCCCAGCCACTTTCCAGAACATGATGAACGATATCTTTGGCGACATCATTCCCTACTACGAGGCGCGTGGAACGATCATACGAGTCTACATGGATGACATCGGCATCGCCACCAGCGAGGAAGCAGGTCTACAGGCGCATATTGATGCAGTCAGCGCCGTCCTACAGATTGCGCTCGACCACGACCTCTACTTCAAGCTGGAGAAGTGTCTATTCCACCAACTGCGAATGGATTACCTGGGGGTAATCCTTGAAAAGGGGGTAACTCGAATGGACCCCGTCAAATTGCAGGCATACGCGACTGGCCCACCCCCACAAAGGTACGCGACGTACGCTCCTTCCTGGGCTTCTGCAATTTTTACCGCCTCTTCATTTGCAGTTTCGCCACACACGCACGGGCACTCAACAAACTCACGTGCAAGGACACCGAATGGACTTGGGGCAAGGACGAAGAGACAGCCTTTCAAACCCTTAAGCGACTCGTCACCAGCGAACCCGTACTTGCACACCCCACCTTAACGGACCAGTTCGAACTTGAAGTAGACGCGTCAGGATACGCAGTAGGCGCAGTACTCCTACAGAAGAAGAAAGATGGAAAACGACACCCCATTGGCTACTTCTCTGCCACCCTAAACGAAGCAGAACGCAATTACGACATCTATGACTTAGAACTTCTGGCCATCGTCAAAGCACTGTGACACTGGAGACCGTTCCTAGCCGGCTCACCACACAAAGTCAAAATCTTCTCCAACCACCTCAACCTCACGCACTGGAAATCACCCCAAAAGATAAGTCGTCGCGTAGCCCGAGAAGTACTCGAACTCATGGAATACAACTTCGAGATTCATCACATCAAGGGGACCAACAACGGACGCGCTGACGCACTATCCAGAAGACCCGACTACAACAGAGGAGAAAGGGACAATGAAGGGGTCGTAGTGCTACCAGAAAAGGTATTCATACGAACATTAACGTCACAGATCTTCAAACCCCACGAACAAGACAAAAACACCCTACGCCCCTGGATAGATCCACACAAACTCAAGAAGGTCGAAGGGATCTGGTATCGGCAAGGAGCAAGGGTAATCACGGGAGGGCTAGACACAATCCGCACTATTATGGCCAACCATCATAACCCCCCTGTATATGGCCATCCAGGAATCAAGCGGACGCTAAGAATCATTGAGCGAACCCACTGGTGGCCACAAATGCTAAAGCACATGACCGAATACGTTCAAGGATGCACGGAATGTCAACGTCACAAGGTCAACAACCGTCCAACAAAGGCACCACTAATGCCCATCACTCCAATGACCGATGCTAAGCCATTTGAAGTTGTAGCCCTTGACTTCATCACTAAACTGCCGATATCACAGGGGTACGATTCTATCCTCACGGTAACAGACCACGACTGCACCAAGGTGTCCATATTCATCCCATGTAACGAGGAGATATCTGCAGAGGAAACCGCCGCCTTGTACGTCACTCACGTATTCCGGAGATTCGGATTACCAGCGAAGATCATTAGCGATCGGGACCCACGCTTCGCGTCAAAATTCACACGCGAATTGTGTCGGATCTTAGGGATCTATCAGAATATATCCACTGCCTACCACCCTCGCACAGATGGACAATCCAAACGCACCAATCAGTGGTTGGAGCAATACCTCAGGTTCTGGACCAACGAACGTCAAGATAACTGGGCACAATTCCTACCCATGGTGGAATTCGCACATAACAATTGGCCACACGAGGCAACAAGGAAGTCTCCGTTTTCACTAATGATGGGATATGACCCACGCGCTGATTGGATCGATAAGCCATCCCCCATCCCCCAGGTACTCACGTGACTCCAACAATTCTGAGAAGCACGGAAAGAAGCCCAGACCCTTATCAAAAAGGCCCAATCACTATGGATCAAACACCGAGACACCCCCAAATATCAAATAGGAGACCAAGTGTGGTTAAAGGGATGTCACCTTCAAACCAACCAACCAACCGCCAAGCTCGCGGCACGACGGCACAGACCCTTCAGAGTCACATGTGTACTATCGCCGGTCAATTATCAACTCAAACTTCCCACACAGTGGAGTATCCACCCCGTATTCCACATCGATCTACTCACGCCTTATCGCGAAACACACCTACATGGGGAAAACTTCCAACGCCCACCACCGGATCTAGTGGACGGTGAAGAAGAATATGAAATTGAACGAATTCTGGACTCATGACGCTTTGGCAGAAGTCGGAAACTCCAATACCTTGTGAAATGGAGAGGATACCCGGATTCGGAGAATCAGTGGGTCAACAAGGATGACGTCTTCGCTGATGAAGTGGTGGCGGAGTACGAGCAGAGTTCAACCCTCGCTAAAGCACATATAAGCGAGCCAGATATCGCTAAGTACCCCCCATCCTTCCACCCTGGACTCCTCACTCAACCAACAATGTCTCTTCCCACTCCCGCATCCTCCCCTGCTATCGCTGCCAACCTCCGGGGGTCGTTCACCCACCAAGAGCTCAGCACGGCCGTCGACAACCTCGCCGCCATTGAAGACCTCGACAACCCCAACACCCCTACCACGTACTGGCTGCTTGGCGACAACGGCCAGCATCTCAACGCCACCCCCTACACGCAGGCCAAAGTTGATCGGCTTCATGCAGCTCTCCGAGACTGTGCGACTTCCTCACCGGGACCTCTCCCAGTTCGAGTCAAGTACTGGGTCGAATCTCGCCAAGAACTCGAACACCCGGCGCTGGGAGGAGTGGAGGACGACGGTGGAGAGGTGGAGGCAAGAACAGCTTGCGATGGCAGCGACAAGGAGAACGCGCCTCCTGGAGAGGAGGAAGTTGTTCGACGCGACGATGCGTGCCAGCTTCAAGAGCAGCCCGAGCGTGAGCTAAAGGAGTGGTACCCAGCTGAGCACCCCTTCATCCTCATGACCACCGACTCTGACCACCCCCGTGAAACGCCATACACCCTCAACACCACGGGGCGCCCCCTCTACCGGGGATCTCTCAGGGTGGATCTCCCCTCCACATCTCACCACACCGCCGTGCTTAACTGCCGGCTTTCCGACTCTCGCTTCGCCCCCTACGGTTATGTTCATAACCAGGGGGACAAGTTCGTACACTTTCCCATCACCGATGCCCAGTGTAACGCCACCACTAGCGTTAGTCCGACTTGGACTGCGAAAGGGCGTTCACGACTTAGCGAAATACGTCTCTTGAAGTCACGTGACCTATGATCACGAGATACACGGCGCTTCCTATATAGGGCACGTGATCCGATTTCGTACACTAGGGCAAGTCACGCCACTAGGTAATCCGATGATCGATGAAGTCGACTTGCACAAAGGGGCAAGTGAAACACGCGTGAAGGAGATGAGAAGGGAGTGGTGATTAAAGAAGACCAAGATGGCGTATCTTGGTCTTATCGAGCCACTATTTATACACATACGAGGATGCTTTAAAGCTCCTCCCAAAACCGTACAACTAATAGCGTAAGTAGCTCGAACCCTACTATCGCTATCCTAGGAATGACTCATGCCTTACTGGCATGTGATTCTACTGCTGACTGATACGACTAGTCCATGACTCATTGCAACTTACTAAGGGGTCATAACCGTAGAGTAAGCGTCCACTTCCACGAACCGTGACACCCAGGGTGTCACCACCCAAGCCCCGTACGTCCAGGTCATCATGACCTCAGACCCCATCATCCTCACACTCGCGGCAGACAGCGACAAGACGTTCTCCAAGCTGCTGTACGCCGAGCCCCAAGTCCATGAACAGGGCAAACCCCAGTACGGCCAGCTTGAGGTCCAAGCCCTCGCTGCCGGACATCCGAACCAGCACCGCCTCGACACGGCCATCAACAAGTTGAAGGATGTGGGGTTGAAAGCTGAGTTGCATCGATTCCGTGCACTGAAACGCGAAGCTGAGAGGATTGACCACCGCCTCCACACACTCGCTCAAGCCCTTGGCGGCATCCAAGGCGACGTAGCCCATTGCAAGTTCCGATTGGAGATGGCAGACATCCATAATCGGGTGGACTCGGTGCAGGAGGGTTGGCTCGGAGGGATCGGGACCTCTAGGCGCCATGGTCATCGCGGCTGAAAAGGGGGTGATGTCACGGTTCGCGTGTCGTGGACACTTACTTATGGATATGACCCCTTAGTAAGTTGTAATGTGTCATGGACTTAGACGATCAGTCAGCAGTAGTACAGAATCACATGCTGATGTGGCATGACTCATAACTAGGATAGCGATAGTAGGGTTCGAGCTACTTACGCCATTCATCGTACGGATTCGGGAGGAGCTTTAAAGCGTCCTCATACATGTATAAATAGTGGCTCAATAAGACCAAGATAAGCCATCTTGGTCTTCTTCAATCACCACTCTCTTCTTGTCTCTTTCACGTGTGTTTCACTTGCCTCTTCACGCAAGTTGACTTCATCAAAATCGGACTACCTAGTGGCACAACTTGCCCTAGTGTACAAAGACAGATCACGTGCCCTACATGTTGCGATCGGACTCATCGGTACGGACTGCGGGCTCGTGGGGTTCTGACTACCCTAGTATTAGTCAGGGACAGTCGCATCAGTCAGCGTTGAGGAGGTATCACATGTATCGGACTTTGACTCATACCTAGGACAGTCGTAGTAGGGTTCGAGCTACTACTGCTATTGGGTACTTCACGTTTAGGAGGAGCTTCAAAGCTCCTCGTCACTTGTATAGATAGGCCTGTACAAAGACCGAGCTCCTCAGCTTGGTCTTCTTGAATCGCCAACCAATATTCTCTCACTTCTCTCGATCGCCTGTTTATTCCTTGCCCTAAGCCTCTTAGTGCGCCTGGCCACTGTCTGGCAGGTAGCAAGGCAACGTATATGCCTGGTGGAATTAGCCCCAGTGCTTTGGACGATCGCGTTCCTGTTACGGACGTGTATCTACATTCGCTAAGTCGCTCCTCGCCAGTACTGCCACTGTATCCACACTCAAGTCGAGCACGTTAGGACGGGCCTAACGCAACACTACACAAGCGCTGTGTATCTCATCGCCACAGGTCACGTGACCTCGAAAGATATATTTTGCTAAGTCGTGAACACCCTTTCAAAGTCCAAGTCAGGACTAACGCCAGTGGTGGCGTTACACTTGGCCTAGTTAGTGCGTTAAGATTTTTTTTTTGTTTCATATCATTTCTCACTGATGTCACAGCCCACGTTGCCACCACCGCCTTGCCAGCCGTGGCCCCTGTTCCATCCTTCACCACATGCAAGTCCACGACCACAACCCTGCCACCGAAAGCCCCGCCCAGACGCCATTACCAACATGGTGTGCAAGTCCCTACCGCTGACGACGACGGGCGACATCGATATCGTGGTGACGATTGCTGCAACGACACCGACAACAATGACATGAGGCCTACGACCAAGATGGTCACAAACTGGGTTTCTGCCCAGTGCATCAAGATAGGTTTTTGTTTGTTTGTTTTAGTTCACATTGTTTCTGACGGATTTGCACCTTGCCTCTCCAGCACATGCAAGAAGCACGTCCCACACCTCACTTGTCAAGCTTCACAAGTCCCGCCTCCGCCGCCTCGCTACACGTTGGCCCTGCCTCCACCCCTCACCAGTCCACCAACACCACTGCCCCGTCATGCCGCGCAAGACCCTCCCCGATGCTGCACCGTCCCAACACTCAAGACCCACCATGACGCCACCCCCAACCCAATGTGGAAGACCCGCTACAACGCCAACCTGTTTCTCGCAAGCCCTGCCATGACGCCACCCAAACACGGTGCGCAAGACATCACCAACTTGCAGGACCACACAGCAAGGACAATGCCAATGACACCAACACCGACAACATTGGCCGACAACAACTCGACATGAGGGGAGCGAGGTCTACGACAGCGGTGATGCAGCAGGGGGGCATTCCCATAACTACTTGTACTAGTACTAGTAGTATGCAATATAGAACATATGTCGCCGATATGCCAGCACTCTCCATGGCTGGTGAATTCACACTTTTTGCAGTTTCTGTTGGGATTGAGCCCGGAACGTTGCTGGGACAGACAACCCGAGGACAGACCAGTTGATTATGTAATCGCTAAATTACCGTAGATAAGCTGGATAATAACCAGAACCTGGAGATAGGAGCATACGCTCTACTCCAGACTCCCACATACTCGTCCTCCTCATGTTTATAAGTTCACCACTGCACTAAATCACTTAAGTTTCCAACAACTTTTACACTTTCCTGCCCTTCTGTGCTCTCTGGGCCATTGTGAAACACATTATATTGTCTAGCCAAGTGTTGCTTGGAAAATGTGTGCAAAATCTTGGTTTTGTTGATAAAATTTTGTTATACTGCCCTCTTGTGGGAAAATGATGACAGGATTTAAAATTATTACCCAATAAAAATTGGGAAAAAATATTATAACCCATTCAAGATATTACCATTCACAATTGCCATGATATAAGTTAAATAACTGGCCATGAATCTCTTGTGTGAGGTATTTATGCAAGTTGCAAAATTATGTCTTCATTTTTTCATACCATTTTTGACTGACAAAATGATGTGCTATCTGCATTTTATCAACATATTACCTATAAAACATTTTAACAAGATATATAATAAAACCTCTATAATACTCTGACAATATTATGGAAAAGTATATTTATATTGTCTACATATTGTACTCTGAAATTGTATTGACAATATTTATTTGCCTTGTCAACATTTTATATGGTGAAAATTGTGGATAAAAAATGCCTTTTGTTATAGGATATGCCTAAATTTTGTCAACTGTAAAAGGGAATTTTCCATCCAGTGTTCCCGGAGTCTCCGACTGCGGCTCTCCCTCTAATTCAACTTTTTGGTCGTCAATACCCATCGGATAAGAGACGATCTAAGACCCACCAAGAGGTAGGTGTTCTCCTCGTTCGGGGTCACCTCTGCGCCTTGTGCGTCCGGGCATTGCGATATCCATTAGAATGGGCTGAAACGTCGTTGTAGATGAGGGGGGTGAACAAGTTCAAGTGATGCACAGCAATGTCCTGACTAACTTATAAGGGTTTGACCCAGTCATGCGCTGACTGACTATATTTGTAGGGTGGAAGTCGCAACTCTGATGAGCGGCGTGTACTGAGATTTCCACACATTCGACGACACAAGATACGGTTCCAAGCATCTTCCGAGCGTCACCAGCGACTGTGCCTCTCCCCTAAGTGGCCCTAGCTCCTCAATAGGCCTAAATACCCGTCGGAAAAGAGACTCACCAAAACGAGGCTTCAGGGCGCCACGATTTCAGATGGCTGGGTAGACAAAATAAGTTCAGACCAACCACAGTCCTGGCCAGAGATGCAATGTCCCAAGTACGTAACCAAGACGGGATTCTCACCCCCCTGGAGGTCCCATTCTACACTGCATCCTTTTGGTGTAACCTTATATTACAAGCGCTGCAGTTTGTCCCCCGAGGGCCCTCCTGTTGAATCCACCAACAATGGCAGTTTCTTCGGTAAAACTGTCGCATTCAGGTCGAAGGCTTTGCACCTCAGTACTCGGTACTCGGTACTCAGTGCTCAGCACCTCCGAACCTGCATACACCTGGTCACCCGGCCCCTCCCGCCTTGCGCTTCATCGCAGCTTCAATGACTTTGCCGCCGACGTCACGTCCCTCGGTGTTCGTGACGCTCAATATGGTCAACGGATACCACCATTGGCTTTGCGGACCAATGGGTCGTTTACTGGCTTGTCCCATTACTCAACGACATCGTGCTCTGATCCTCCTCAGCTTTGACGAAACACCGTCATTAACCCCATCCTCGCAATACTCCTTCCATCTCTGACAGTGCTCGCGGCACGGTCGACTCGACCTACTACGCGCACTACACTCTCCACAGTGGAGGCAAACTTGAACCGAAGTCTCAGGTCGCTCAGCCGCAGCGACACGAACAACAATGTCTTGTGTCTCCCTAATTCCCCAAGCTTACCGGTGCTGACCTCTCACGCTCGCAGACGATCTCGAACGTCTACTTTTTCGTTGCTAACGCGACTGGCTACACGAGTCTCGACGTCTCCCTCGCTGACCTCCCTCTGACGAACATTACCGGCACGATTTCGCGCCCGCTCAACGTGCAGTACTACGTGCCCATCCCGGCGCCGAACACGTCTGCCATTGGCGCGGGCGGCGGTGCCATCTTTGTCGCGCCGGGCCACGACACCAGCTTTACCGCCATCTCCGCGCCCGTGCCCGTGAACCTTACCGCGCAGGGAAAGACGGGGCCGTGGCTCTGTCCCCACGTTGCGGCGTCGTCGTCTAATACGTCCAATGGCAGCGGCAATGGTGCGACTGGCGCTAGGGAGGGCACCGTCGGCGCCACGGTGCTCGGGGCGCTTTTTGCTGGGCTTGTGACGCTTCTTTTGGCCTGAGAAGCGGACTACACGCGCGAACGCTGTAGGTTCGCTGGTTTTGGCTAGTACTTATAGCTAAGATGTGAGATCGGCTGGTCTCATATATTGAATATCTGCAGCGGCGCTCTTACGCCATCTGAAGATTCCCAACATCTTTGCTGCAGGCCACCCGCATGGCTTGAGTACGGCCCTCTCTATCTGCCCTATTCAACACGTACTGAGCTAGGGATAGATTAGCAATCGCAAGAAATTGGTAAGTATACCTTAGCTTTCTGCTTTTGCACACGTCAGAGTTCAGGAGCGCGTTTTAGAAGCGTTTCACTGAACTAGGAATTCGGAGACCAGCTAAAAGTGCGACCTCGACACTATGTTCGCGCATTCTCTCCTTTTCCCCCTTTTCTTCTCATATCTTATCAGACTCCCCCTTTCTCATATCCTTACGCTTACTCGTGACCCCCCTACTGTGCCCTAAGAGGAATATACTGAGGTCCTATCTCTGTTTGGCTTGCCTTGAGTGACGTCAGCTTGCACGCTGCCATGTAAACTCAGCCGGCTGGTACTGACTGCACTCCTACAGAAACAACAGTGGGCGTTCTTGGAAAAACCCAAGGAAAAACCCCAAAAAGGCGGTTTGAGTTGTCCTTGAGTCCTTGACTAGAGTTGTCGGCTTCGGCAAGCATCCGAAATGGTGAACGTTCCGAGACAGACTTGAAGTTCTTTCCTCAAACTGCCCACGTCCGACTACTAGCCATCGCTCCTAAGGCAATCGTAAGCCGGAGCATTTGGAAGCAGATTTATAGATTAGGAATTTAGGAGGTCGAGATGAGGCCTCATCCGAGCCTGAGCATCCTTTCAACCAAGCTTTCAACTACCATGTGAGGCCCGGGGTTCCTCGAAAGCCGCGGGTGATGACACGTTGACACACCATAGTGGGACCTGCCGTTCCGCTAGAACCTCGGTCCTGACGCTCTATAAATGCCTTGCATATCAACCAAGTACTTAGTAATCCAGTCCTTAGAGCTCTCTGGCCTCCAGCCATCTGAACAGCACAGTCCAGTGGCACTTGATCCCCAGATACTACCTTCCTGGCTGGTCTCCTGTGCACATGCGATACCACTGGCTCTATGCCCTCTCATTCCTCACTGCCACACCCCTCGCCGATTTCGCGACGCCCCTCACTCCTTGGGGCGACGTGCGTGTGAAGCACGCTTGGAGTTCCGTTCCCGCCAACTGGGAGATTCTGGGCTGCCCGTCCGCCGGAACCACTATCGACCTCTACATTGCGCTCAACCCCCGCCATGACGACGCCTTGATTGATGCACTATACGAGATCAGCGACCCCAAGCATCCAAGGCACGTCCGTCTCACCGCTGCTCCTCTCACGCCTTCATTCACGTGTGGCGCTCCTCCATTTCAGATATGGCGCACATCTCTCTAAGGAACAGGTCGCCGAACTCGTCAGGCCGCACCCAGACACGCTCGAGCTCGTCACTTCCTGGCTCGCACATCACGGCGTCCGGCCCTCCTCGATCTCAACGACACACGGCGGCGCATGGCTGACGGTCAGCAACGTGCTCGTGTCGCAGGCCAACGAAATGCTCGGCGCCTCATATCAGCTATACCGACATGCCAAGTGAATGACACGATAATCCGGACGGTCAGCTACGCACTGCCTGAGGTATTGCACGCACACATTCAAGCGGTTGCGCCGACGACATACTTCACCTCCACACGGACGCTGCGGCAGACACCACGCAGGCGCTCCGTCGAAGCAGCGGCACCGTTGGCAGAGGCGAAGGAGACGTCGGGCAAGCCCGTGACAGTGCTTTCGAGCCGCGACGACGACGACGATGTGGTCACGCCGTCGGAACTGCGCTGGTTGTACGAGACGTTCGCATATGTTCCCACTGCGGCTGACCGGAATACGCTCGGGGTATTTGGCTACCAGAGACAATACCCGAGTAAGACGGATCTGACCATGTACATGACTCACTTTCGCTCAGATGTGCAACCTCCCCAGTCTGGCAACCTTCACCGTCGAGCTGGTGAACGGCGGCAAGTACGACCAGGACACCCCCGGCAAAGAGGCGAACCTCGACGTCCAGTACGCCCTGGCCATGGTGTACCCTACCCCGGTCATTTCTACAGCGTTGGTGGCTCGGAGAGGTGGTCGGCAGACGGCGGCGAGCCACTCCCTGGAGACGCGGACCTCGAGTCGCTCGAATACATGCTCAAAAAGACAGACATCCCGCAAACCATCAGCATATCATACGGCACCTACGAGCGGAATGTTCCGCGGGAATATGCGAGGGCCCTGTGCACCCTGTTTGCACAGCTCGGCGCCCGTGGCGTCAGCGTCCTCTTACCTTCAGGTGACGCGGGCGTCGGCGGGAACTGCAAGGACAAGTCGGGAAATGTCCGGTTCGTCCCCGAATTCCCTGCATCCTGTACGTGTCCCATTTTATCACCCCTACACACGCGCAATTTCAAGTCGCTCACCAGACTTCTTTGGTTTCGCAGGTCCCTATCTCACTACCGTCGGCGGCACTACGGACTACCCCGAGATTGTGGCTCCCCTCTCTGGAGGCGGCTTTTCGGACCACTTTCCACGCCCGGTCTACCAGGACGTTGCCGTGTCCGCATTCCTCGAGCGCCAAGGCGCCCAGTATTCTGGCCTCTACAAGTGCGCTCGCTGCTGTCACCTGACGCAACCGTTTCTTACTTTGTGATTTGTGCAGCCCTGAGGGTCGTGGCATCCCTGACATCTCCGCCCAAGCTCTCAGATTCCCAATTGTCCTTAGAAACGCTGGCCTTTTTGTGGAGGGCACGAGCTGCTCGACTCCCGTGCGTCTTCCCCTGTGCTCCATCCACTCTGCGTTGTCTATTCTCAACTGACCATCAATGCCCAGACCGTGGCAGGCATAATCTCACTGCTGAATGACTATCTTATTACGAATGGCAGGCCCCCGCTTGGTTTCCTCAATATCCGGCTATACCATGACGGGTTTGCAGGCCTCAACGACATCACATTTGGCTCTAACCATGGCTGCGACACCGATGGATTCTCTGCCGTCCCTGGATGGGATCCCGTTCGTCCCACCAGATCTATTCTATTCGTTTTCGACGTTGGCTGATGTGTGTTACATAGGTCACGGGTCTCGGGACGCCGGACTTTGAAAAATTGCAGAAAATATTTATGACACCCCTGGGAGGCGGCGCAGGACAGGGAAATCAGGCGAAGATTCGTAGACCTGGTTAATAATAGCGATAGGTAAGTCCCACATCCAGACTACATACACAAGTCGATTCGAGGCGCGAAGAAAACATGTTTCGCATCAATTCACTCGACCGGCGCGACGTCCACCTCATAATTGCAACAGCAAATATTCATTTCAACGTCCGTGCAGCGCAACTGGCGCTTTCAGTAGATAAAGGACCGCGCGCGACGTAGACAATCGTGGATAGGCCGCGGTTCCACACGATATAACTCGGACCTCATCTGCTGCATGACCTAGTGCGCGCAGGCCTGCGCGACACTGCCTCCCCTCGTCCTAGCACTATGTGACCCAGATTTCCAGCACTTGGTATGTCGCCACACTCGTCCCACCCTCAGAGCGGAGGGGTATCAGGGTCTGAGAAGGGGGATCAATATCACGGGACGTATATTTGTATCGCCAGGCCCGCCAGAATCTTGTGTCCGAAACCGAAATGTACATAACGGATTCAGTGGAGTGATACCGCTCACCTCTGATCCGACTATAAATGTTCTTTATTTTTTGTTGAATTTATTCTGGGTTACACTAGAAAATCGGAGGGCTCGAAGGTCCCTCCTCAATCCTACTGTCGCACTTTGCGTTTTCATGTATAATTCGTCACAGTATCACCTCACACAAAAATGTCAGAGCATGCCGGTAATCTACATAACTCATGAAGCGATTTTTTGCTCTGATAGTGGTGACTCAGTGTAATGAGCCTCGACTTCGACAAGTTCATACGTCCCCGGGAAAGTGATACAGCATATCTAAGAAAATCAGGGGTAGGGGTGAAGTATAACATGTCACCGTGACTGCAATCGCGACAACTTGAAGCTCTGTCAAGCCAAAAGCTGTCGCCTGATATAAATTCGAAACATTTTCTACTGCCCCATCGCAAGACCTTCTCGGGTATGAGCGCATTCAGGTACTCGTCGGCAGCACTGAGGTCAATAACGGGTGAGAAATGGAGCTAAATTTGATGCAATGTTCGCTGTCAGATGTCAGCGCAACCCATCGACTTCGAACGTGGATTCGATCAATTTCGTCGAATCTCCCATTTCGCCCAATTGAAGCAGCGTCGAGGCCCAGCGTTCATGATTCCACACTCAAGAGATAGCGTCGTAAGTCATCACAAAAATCAACCCCTTATATCGTGGGCCGAGTTGGCATGCAATCCCGCACGATTATGACCAAGAGAGAGCGCAACTTCGGCCCGGTCTGCATATGGTTTGGAGTCGTCAATTGTACGTGTCCAAATCCCGTCGTCGTTCATCAGGCTATAAAAGCCCGTGAAGGTGTGGTCCGTGGCGAGTTGGAATTACTGTGGAAGTGGCGCGCCTGATGTACTTCGGGGTCTTGTCTTCCACCCGTTTTGATCGTGAACCACCGGCGGTAGTTTCCGACCAGAAGGGGTGGTGTTAAGGTTTAGGGGGGAATACCACGGTGTGGCGATATGAGTGTGAGAGTGTGTCCTGGCCAAGGACCCTTCAGAAATAAGGGTGCCAGTGTCCACGCGTTGTCTAGCCCTATCCTTCTTAAAGGAGGCTGATCGGACGCGATCCAGCTGCACTGGCGCCTCGGACGCTAATGTGCCGTGCCACCATCTGCCCTTCTAAGTCTTAGTCCACGGGGGTCCAGACTTATATAAAACGAACGTTAGCATGATGTAGGTAATGGACGTGAGGGACTGTAAAATCCTCAGCTGCACTGTGACTCGGCGTCTTACTGCGCCGCCCGGTTAAGGACCGCCAGTACTAGCCAGCAGGCCAGCCTGAGGGTTGAAAGCGCTGAGGTCCCATTATACACTTGTATTATGGACGCCGCAGTTTGTCCCCCGAGGGCCCTCTCTTTGAATCCAATAACAATGGCAGTCTCCAAACCCAAGATCTTCTCCAGCAAAACCGTCTCATTCAGGTCGATTCTACGTACCTCAACACCTCTGCACTTGCATATACCTTCTACCTACGCAAGCACAACCCTACCATTTTCTATGATTCGGTCACCTTGGTCTCCTGCCTTGTGCTTCATCGCAACTTCAACGACTTTTCCGCCGACGTCATGTCCCTCGGCTGTTCGCGACGCCCAATACGGTCAATACTACCATTGACTTTGCTGGCCAATGGGTTGACTACTGGCTCACCCCGTCGCTCAACGACACCAACTTCCATACTCTGATCCTCCTCACGTTTGACGAAACCGAGACATACATTGTCAACAACCTCATCCTCGCTCTGCTACTGGGAGGTGCCGTCCCCGAGAGCGCTCGCGGGACCGTCGACTCGGCCTATCACACGCACTACTCACTCTCCGAGTCTCCACCGTGGAGGCAAACTGGGGTCTCGGGTCTCTCGGCCGTGGCGACACGAACAAGTACGTCCTGCGTCTCCCTCATTCCCTCAGACCTCTCACGCTACCGTCCCACAGGACGCTCTCGGATGTCTACTCATTCGTCGCCAATGCGACCAGCTACACGAACCTCGACATCGCCCTCGCCGACATCCCCTGACGAACATCATGGGCACGATCCCGGGCCCGCTCAATGTGCAGTACCATGTGCCCATCACGGCGCCGAATATGTCTGCCGTTGGCGCGGGTGGCAGTGCCGTCTTTACCACGTCAGGCGTCGACACCAGCTTTACTGCCGCCTCGGCGCCGTGCCCCTCAACCTTACTGCGCAGGGAAAGACCACTCGGTCCCCGGGTCGCGGCGATGTCGTCCAACTCGTCCAGCAGCAGGCCCAATGACGCGGCAGGCGCCAGGGAAGGCATGGTCGGCGCCACGGTGCTCGGCGCGCTTCTCGGAGGCGTTGCGGCACTTCTTCTGGCTTGAGCGGACTATGCGGTACGCGCCACGCGCGAACGGTGTTGGTTCGCGGTTCTGCCAGTATTTAGTTTAGCTAATTCTGGTTGTCGTGTGGGACTTGGGATTTCTTACTACTAAAACTGATGCTGATGAGCACTGTACCGTGTTGCCGACATGAAATAAACACACGGTTACATCTCTTGATATGAGATCTACCGGTATCGTAGAAGATCTGCAGTGGCACTGTCGCACCATCTGATCACCTTTGCCGCAGGTCTCCTCCATATCTACGCATGGCTCGAGATAAAGACGGCACTCTATCTGCCCTATTCAGCACGAACCGAACCAACTTAGAGTCGGGTGGACTTAGCAATCGCAAGAAATTATAGTGATCATTACACATGTTCCTGGTCCGCAGTTTACAGAAACGTGCCTCTAGCCTACGGGATCTACAACTACATGTTCGAGATACCCTGGGTTATTACGGAATCGTGGAAAACGCCGCCAATGCCTTGCACTGTAGTTCCTTCCTGTCCATCCGGATCGGCTCGACGTCGGCAATTTCCCGTACGGCATCGCGGATGTCCGAGTCTGGTCTACGCTCTCAATCTCCCGCACAGCCGAGCGGATATCCTCTTCTGGGCCCACATATCCTTGAAGCATATTGCCTACCGTGTCAAGGAGCATGGTCGTGATAGATTCTGGGTAAGAGAAATCCGAAAAAGTCCCACGGCCTGGGATAATTAGGTCGCAAATGATATTAAGCAGGATACGGTGCGTTCCGGGTGATTCCTTGCCCTCCATCCAGTGCGAAGTGATAACCTTGAAGGTGCCAGTGTAGAAGACGCTATTTGATTCGTCCAAAGAAGATATCGATAAAAGTCGTCGAAGGGAGAGGAGGAAGAGCTCGATGGAGAACCCAAGACCACCGCCGTCGTGTAGATCTTGCAGACGCCATAGTTGCCGTCTCATCAAGCGATTGGGCCGACGCAGCGAAACTGAGACTCTGTCAACGGATTTCAGGTTGTCGAGCACTTCATCGTATCCCTCGCCAAACCGTCCATCCAGGACTTCACGAAGCTGTAGGCCAAGTCGGGCCAACGCTTGAAGTCGCTGTCCGGGGAATATCAACTGAGGAGTGAGTGGGGCGCTACCTGTGTCTGGCATGTTGAAAGTATCGCTTGTCAGCTCGTCGAATGATACACCGGGGAGTTGACGCGTCAACCTGTGAGTAACGTCGTCCATTGCATCTTGATAAACAGAGATCTCCCGATCGACGACCGCAATTTCATCAGCCTCGGATTTAATGCGCTCTAACTCGGAAATATGTTGTTCGTGGGTTAGTAGGATTTCTTCGACTTGCTCCCTGGTCATCTGCTGGGTCCAGGGCTCGAATGCTCGACGTAGGTCCTCAACACGCTCCCATGCTGTCTTGAGACATTCATCGACCCTCTGAGCGCCTTCCCGTCCCGTCTGGTCCGGTTGTCCGTGTCCCGTTTGAAAGCGTATTAGTCCATTCACCGCGTTCCCAGCGAGCGCCCGCAGCTTGTTTCTGCCCAGAATCCGCTGAATGTCCATGAGTGAAAGACATGTCCAACGTATGATGAACGATGTATCAGATATGGTCGTCGGTGAGTCGACCTTTTCGATCTGGCCTATTTCGCTGACGACCTTGCTGACTTCTCCGAACCAGTCTAGTCGATAATCAAGACGGCATACAAGTGACGCTGCAGCCTCGACGCATGCGCGCATGCGCCTATGTCTTGCCTCCTCGTTCTCGAAATAACTGTGATGGCCGCAGGTCTCGAAGAGGTACGCCACAGATCGAGAAATGGTGTCACCGGCAGCTCCTTCTGGCGGATGTGAAGAGTGAGGGATAAGGGTGACTTGACTACCAGCGGGCGAAGGACCTGTTGGGGGCTTTAACTTGTCGTGCGCCTGAGAAGAGACATCTCTCCAAACGTCTTGGCCCCATTCGGTGTTGAAAGAGCCAGGAATCGCCAACGCCAAGGTTTCCATCTCAGCGTTCGCTGCAGTCCTATCAATCAACCACCGGATGGCGCGTACGTCACGGTCTTTGCGTCCATCGGGCTCCTTCATCACCATCCGTTCTCGACGTGCTTCGGAGCTCATGGTTGCAAGCTCCTTTTTGAGATAGCGACCACCGAAATAGGACAGCACAGACGTCTGTATCCATGAAATTACCGGTTGCGGGAACGGGGTCTGGTATAACGACTGCGGTTCCCAGAGCGACATGATCGTGTTGTACAGGGAGCACAGTCCGTAAAAGCAGATGTAAGCGACCGTGAAGTTGCCAAGAAGGGGTCTGGTATTGTGAACGGAAATGAACAGGCCGATAAAAAATAGGATAAGCGAGACTCGAATAAACGTAGGAACTAATCTTGCATTAATCGCGTTGACCCGGCGCCTTCGAAAAAGAATTGTCGAAATCGCGCCCGCTCCAGAGGGTGATCGTACTTCTGCAAGACCTCCATATAGGATCGAACCCACTGTTGAATGTAAGTCGCAAGAAGCGCCGCGGACAGACTGCACACGAGACCGGCCAGCCAGAAATTGTTCACTTGGATGTCAGCCCCCGATGGTCGGAATGCTGGGTAAGGTGGTGGGGGAGTAGATGGGACCGAGACCTGTGGTGCGATGGATGCGATTTGCTGTGAGATCTGGGCGAGCATTGCGACCGATTGCTGCTGGTAATACACAGATTGTTGAGCAGGATCCACTTGCAAATTCTGAAGACTGTCGACGAGGAAGGAAGTGAGAACGGCAGCAAATAAGCCCGCCTTGTGGAAATGTGGTTAGGCTTCAAGGTCGTCTGCGCTGGGAACGAGAAGAGAGACGCACGAATGTAGGAACTCCGTCCATTTCCGCTAATATGCCTTGAACAGAGCTTCGTCGTGGGTTGAGCCTCTTTTCCGTAAAGGGACCAGAGGGCATTGGCGCCGTCATCGAAATCCTTGTGCTCGCCATCTGAAGAATTGTTCGTTTCTGTCCCTCCTGGGTTTACGACGACCACTCGTCAGATCTCCACGCACCCAAAGATACAAGATACGCACTGAGGTCTAAATGTCTTCCGGGAGTCTCCGACTGCGGCACTCCCCCTAATTCAACTTTTTGGCTGTCAATACCCGTCGGATGAAAGACGATCTAAGACTCACAAAGAGGTAGCTGTTCTCCTTGTTCGGGATCACCTCTGCGTCTTGTGAGTCTGGACATTGTGATATCCATTAAATGGGCTGAAACGTCGGTTATAGGGTGAGGGAGGTGAACGAATTTAAGTGACGCGCGCGATGTCCTGACTAAACTTATGGTTTGACCCAGTCATGCGCTGACGGACTGTATTTTTAGTCAGATGCTGGTCAAGGGTCCGTGGAAGTCGTAACTCTGAGTCTGATTTGACCCTTGTGACCTGTCAGCGCTGTCAGCGCCTCATATAGGCCTCATACACTAAGGTAGAATCTGGCTCTCTCATGTGAGTGGAGCGGATCAAGATCGCGTGGCTTCACCTTAATTAGTAAGTGAAACAGACATGATTCCTGCAAGAGCCTCTATCTTTGCTGCGCCATACTATGGGAATTCCAATTTTGAAGCTGGTTTCGTGTCGTGTTGATGAGAACCTTTCAAATCTGGGACGTTACGTTCGAATGCGCTGTCTTGCAGTGGCCGGCATGCAGATGCAGACCGACTACAGGAACACCATCCTACATCCCGGTCTACGCATGAGAAAGTGTACGCCACTTTTCCTCAGTAAGTAACATTGACCCTAATTGTCGCTCTCGGGGTGATGATGTGCGACGTGCCGCACTGCAATGTTGAGCCATATCCTTTGTCAGGCTTTGGAATTGAGCTTCATCATGGGTTTGAGTTACTTTGCCGTAAAGAGACCAGAGGGCATCCCTGCACTCACTTTGAGATGGGATATCTGAAGAACTGTTCATTTCTCCACCCCCTGCTAGTGAACATATCACATACTCATCAAATCTCCACACACTCGACGACACGAGATACGCACTAGGTTCCAAGCGTCTTCTCCGAGGGTCTCCTACCGCCGCGCCTCCCCCTAAGTGGCCTATCTCATCTTTGGTCTTTTGGACCATCAATACCCGTCGGAAAAGAGACAATCGAGGACTCACCAAGAGGTAGCTATTCTCCTCGTTCGTGGTCACCTCCGCGCCTTGTGTGTTTGGGCATCACGATATAAGGGCTGAAATTATGGCTATAAAATGAGGGTAGTAAGGAAGTTCGAGCTCAAGTGTAGATGCTTCATGACACCGGCGGTGCCATAACTCTGTGCGCTTTCATTTACCATGTTCCAGCCTCATTTTCACCAGCTCACTATAGAGGGTCTCACTTGAAAGCAGAACTCGAGGGCGTTCATGGCGCAATGATTTCAGATGCTGACAAAACCGGTTCAGACCAACTTGAACCACAGGGCGCGACAAGCGATGCAAGGGTCCGAGGCACGTATAACTAACCAACACCGATACAACGGGCGGTCGAACATCCGGCAACACATTCCCTCTCCTCCCGCTTATCACACTGCTCGCCGCCGAGGTCCCATTTGACTCTACATCCTTCTGTGTCTGACCTTGTACTATGGCGCCGCAGATTATCCCCCCTCGTAGTTGAGTCATGCCACACCAACAACGGCAGTCCTCCACAGAATCCAACCCAATATCGTCCACGGAAAACTGTCTCATTCAGGCCGGTTTCTCGCGCGCATATTGTACCTCCGCACCTAGCACCCGCATACCTTCTACGTACGCAAACAGTCCTTACTATCTCCTACAATCTGCAAACAATCTGGCCACCGCGCCTTGCGCGTCATCTCAACTCCAACGACTTTGCCGCCGACGTCAATGCTCCAGCCCTCCCCCAGTAGCTGTCCGCGACGCCCAATGGTCAAACGATGGCCATGATGCCACCATTGACTTGCGGGCCAGTGGATCGATTACTGGCTCGTCTCGTTTCTCAACAGTGGCCAACTTCAACGACAACGTACTCTGATCTTCCTCACCTTTGACGAAACCGAGACATACACCGTCAACAACCACATCCCTCGCCCTGCTACTGGGAGGTGCCGTCCCCGAGAGCGCTCGCGGCACTGTCGACTTCCACCTACTACATGCACTTTTCCTCACTCTCCACTGTGGAAACAAACTGGGGTCTCGGGTCGCTCAGCTGCGGCGACCGAACAAGTACGTCCTGCCTCTCCCCAATTCCTCAAAGCTAACGTCCGTCCCACAGGACGGACACTCTCGAATGTCTACTCCTTCCCCAATGCTACAGGCTATGCAGACCTCGACACCGCCTTCGTGGACATCCCGCTGACGAACATCACAGGCATGATCCCGGCTCGCTCAACGTGCAGTACTACGTGCCCATCACTGCGCCGCTCACGTCCGCCGTCGGCGCGGGCGGGGGTCCCACCTTTGTCGGGCCAGGCGTCGACACCAGCTTCACCGCCGCCTCGGTGCCCGCGCCCATCAACCTCACCATGCAAGGAAACACCGTGCCGTGGCAGCGTCGTGGTACAACTCATCCAGTGGCAGCGGCACGGCGGGCGTCCGGGAGGGCGTGGTCGGCGCCACGGTACTCGGCACGCTTCTTGCTGGCGTTGTAACACTTCTTCTGGTTTGCGGAGTAGACTACATGCCATGCGCAAACGGTGTTGGTTCGCTGGTTCGACCAAGACTTAGTTTAGCTGATGTTTGGTTGTCGTTTGTGAGAGTTGAATTCCGTACTCTAAAACCGATGCTGATGTGCTGATGTACCGCGGTGCCGGCATGAAGTACACGTTTATACCTCTTGACATGAGACCGGTCGGGATCGTTGGAGAGCTGCACCGTCGCGCTCATCTGCAACATCTTTGCCCCAGGCCATCCTGTGTCCCTATCTACGCACGCCTTGAGATAAAGACGACCTTATCTACCCTATTCAGCGCGTATTGACTAGGGATGGACTTAGCAATCGCAAGGATTTGTAGTGATCATTACATATATTCCTATTACACAGTTGTACAGAAGTAAGGAGGTTCGCGCCTCTAGCCTCGGGCTGCGGGATCTGCAACGACGGGTTCAGGATGCTCTGGGTTACTACGGAATCGTGGAAAAAGCCGCGAAAGCACTGTGCTGCAGAGCCCTCCTGTCCATCCGGATCACACCAATCTGTACAGCATCGAGGATAGGCTCATCTGGGTCGGCGCTCTCGATTTCCTGCACAGCCTCGCGGATATCCTCGATCGGGCCCGGATATCCTTGAAGCATTTTACCTACCGTGTCAAGGAGCATGGTCGTGATAGATTCTGGGTAAGAGAAGTCTGAGAAGACCCCACGGCCTGGGACAATCAGGTCGCAAATGATATTAAGCAGGATACGGTGCGTTCCGGGGTGATTCCTTGCCCTCCATCCAGTGCGAGGTGATAACCTTGAAGGTGCCAGTGTAGAAGGCACTGTTTGATTCGTCCAAAGAAGATATCGATAAAGTCGTCGAAGGGAGAGGAAGAAAAAGTTCGATGAAGAACCCAAGACCACCGCCATCGTGTAGATCTTGCAGACGCCACATTTGCCGTTTCATCAAGCCATTGGGCCACGCAGAGAAACTGGAACTTTGTCGACGGATTTCAGGCTTTCAAGCACTTCCTCGTATCCCTCGACCTGCCCACCTAGGACTTCGCGAAGCTGTAGGCCAAGTCCGGCCAACGCTTGAAGTTGTTGTCCAGGGAATATCAATTGGGGAGTGACGGCGGCGCTAGCTGTAACCGATGTATTGAAAGTATCGCCTATCAGGAAGGATTCGGATTGGTGAAGCACGTCGAATGATACACCGGGGAGTTGTTGCGTCAACCTGTGAGTGGCGTCGTCCATTGCATCTTGATAAACAGACACCTCCCGGTCGACGCCAGTCCATCGGCCTCGGATTTAACGCGCTCTAACTCCGAAATCTGTTGTCCGTGGGTTAGCAGGATTTGTTCGACTTGCTCCCTGGTCTTCTTCTGGGTCCAGGGCTCGAATGCCCGACGTAAGTCCTCAACGCGCTTCCATGCTGCTTTGAGACGCCCATCGATCCCCTCAGCGCCCGCCTCGTCTGGTTGTCCGTTCTCCGATTGAAAGCGTGCCAGTCCGTTCACCGCGTTCTCGGCGAGCACTTTCAACTGGTTGCTGCCCAGTATCCGCTTTATGTCCACGAGTGAAAGGCATGTCCAACGTATGATGAATGATGGATCGGATGTTGTCGTCGGTGAGTTGACGTTTTCAATCTGGCCCATTTCGCTGACCACCTTGCCGACTTCTCCAAACGAGTCCAATGGGTAACCGATAAGGCACACGAGTGATGCCGCGGCCTCCACGCATGCGCGCATGCGCCTACGTCTTGCATTTTTGAAGTAATTGCGATCGTGGCAGGCCTCGAACATGTGGCGCATGCATTGAGAAATCGTGTCGACGGCGGCTCCTTCTAGCTGACCTGGAGGATGAGGCATAAGAGAGACTTGACCACCTGTGGTTGAAGGACCTGTTGGAGGCCGTAACGGGTTGCGCGCCTGAGAGGTGACCTCTTTTCCAAACTTCTTGGCCACACTCGTGTTGAAAGAGCCAGGGATCGCCAACACGAGCGGTTCCATCTCGGCGGTTACCACGGCCCTATCGATCAACCATCGGAGGGCGCGCGTGTCACGGCCTTTGCGCTCATCGGTCTCCTTCATCACCATCTGTTCTTGATATGCCTCCATGCTCCCGAGCATGAGTTTTTTGCTCGGAGGGAGGTTACCGAAATACGGTCGCGTGAACTTCTGCATCAAGAATAATATCGGCCACGAGAACAGGGACTTGTCTGGCGATTTCAGGTTCCAGAGCGGCACCAACATGATGAACAGGAAAAATTAATAAGGCACCGGAGAAAGGAATGATTGGGAAGGCAATCTTTTGAAAGGTATTCCCGGAGGTATCGCCCGGGGAGTTGGTCTCGCCCGGGGAGTTGATCTCGATTATGTATTCGGCCAGGCCGAGAAAAAATACGGCAAGCGAGAATCGGATCAGCAAAGTGGCTGATGACGCCAACATCTGCATTGACCTGGCGCCTTCGAAAAAAAATTGTCGAAACCGTGCTCGCTTCAGAGGGTGGTCGTACCGCTGGAAGACCCGCATATAGGATCGGACCCACTCTTGAACGAAAGTTGCAAAAAGCGCTGAACACAGACTGCATACGAGACCGATCAGCCAGTACGTGTTCATTCGGATGTCTGAGTCTAATGGCTTGGAATCTTTGTAAAGTGGGCGAGTAGGTGGGATGAGAACGTTTGGAGCGATGGATGCAATTTGCTGTGAAATATTGAAGAGTATCTCAGCGGATTGCTGCTGATAAAATGCGGAATGATCCGGTTGCAACTTGTGAAGACCGTCGACGAGGAAGGAAGTGAGCACGCCAGCAAACAAGGCGGCCTGTAGAAAGGCGGGAAGATTGAATTCAGGTCTACGCTGAATGCGGGAAGATACACGTACAAATGTGGGGATTCCGCTCATATCCGCCGACAGGCCTTGGAAAATAGCTTCGTCGTGGGCTTTAGCCTCTTTGCCGTAAAGGGACCAGAGGGCATTGGCACCATCATCGAAATCCCCGTGCCTGCTTTGGGCCTCTGAAGGAGATGGGCCATTTGATGAATTTATCGTTGATCCCCCTCCTGCGTCTACAAAATATCACCGGCTTGTCAGATCTCCATACACCCAAGACACAAGATACGCACTCGGATCCAAACGTCTTCCGGGGGTCTCCGGCTGTGGCTCTCCCTCTGATTCAACTGTTTGGCCATCAATACCCGTCGGATAAAAGACGATCTAAGACTCACCAAGAGGTAGCTGTTCTCCTAGTTCGGCGTCATCTCTGGGCCTTGCGCGTCTGGTCATTGCGATATCCACTGGAATGGGTTGTAGTGACGGTTATAGAGGGGAGGAAGGATTCTAAGGAAGCTCAAGCTTTTATAGTACGGTAAATCAGGCTGACTCATGGCAGCGGGTGCTATAACCCTGTGCACTTTCACCTGCCATCTGATTGAATGTTCCGGCCTCATTTCGACGGCTGAGTATAGAGGTCTTGAAAATGGGGGCCAGAACTCGAGGCTTTTAGGGCGCAATGATTTCAGGTAACTGGGTTGATAAAACATGTTCAGACCAACCACGGTCGCAGCCAGCGATACAAGGGCATGGGTCCGAAGCACGTAACACTGATGGAACTGATGGAACTGATGGAGCACTGCTACCAGTGAACCGCAGCTCCGTCATCGGAGTCATACCGAGTTGACCGAGCGAACTGACCGAATTGACCGGTCAGTGCACGTGACTGAACAAGACCGAGCAAGACTGAGTTGACCGAGCGGCAAAGGTTGCGTGTATACAAGTGTGGGGATGTTCTGCGCGAAGGGGGGACCCGTCATCGTAGAGGCCAATTGATTGTTATTGAGGTAGCAAATAGGAGTGTAGGTGAACGAGAAGAAATCTAGTCGTTGGTATCGCGCGGGCCTCTGCGGGGCACGAGCTGTCGAATATGGGTCCGCAGCGATTGTGGACACGTCTGCATTGAAGGGCTAGAGCCGCGCGCGAGTGCGGCGAGGTCGGGAGTGGTAACGGGATTGGTTGGTCTCAGGTGGTCGGAAATGGTCGCGCACGCTTCGGCGCGGCGCGAAACTTTGCATAGGTGGCCGCCGGGGTCGGAAACGTGTCACGCTGGAGTTGCTAAGGCCGCGCGCAAGTGCGGCACGCTGGAGAACGCGAGGGAAGAGCTACACTGAGCTCTGAAACTTGAAGCCAGGAGAAGTCTATATTGTAATTTGGGGTGTAAAGCCTGAGGTGGTAATTACATGGGCTATATATCAGGGAAAGTAGGGAAGGGGTGCATTAGATTACAGGGGAAAGGGGAATGCAAAACGCGAAGGGAAGTGTCCAGAGTGAGAGAGAACCGAACACTCAGAGAGCGCGGGAAAGCGACAAGGCTTAGAAAGCGACCAAGGCAAAAACCCTGGGTCCTTTGAGAGTTCGGTGCGGGAAAACCCATCCCCGAGGAGGCCGTTTTGGACACTTGAAAACCCTTGGAACGACCTGCTGAACGGACTCGGAACTGCCAGTGATAGATGGAGGACGGGATTCCCGCACCGACATCCCGGCGACTCCTCTCACCTCCTACAGTGCTCGCCGCCGAGGTCCCATTATACAGTGCGTCTTTTTGTTGTGACCTTATAAGATGGACGCCGCAGTTTGTCCCTCTCGTCGAATCCCCCAACAATAGCAGTCTTCATGTAGGAGCGCGGGAAGCGCGACTCAGCGTTTTGGGAGAAACGGCTGTAATAATATTGTGTATGTACCTGTAGGAGCGCGGGAAGCGCGACTAATACACAGTAAGTAAAGTGAACATACGAGAAGTAAGGTAAACTACTAACCTCAGCGTTTTGGGAGAAACGGCTAAGGTATGTACTCTAGGACTACGAAGTATTTATGTAGAGTGAAAATAAATTTCGTACAGTAGAAAACCGAGACCGCGGTCGAGCAACTGAGCTCGACTTGGAGAAAATATTGTGTTGCCGGTCCAGCCGGCCCGAACGCCCCCAATGCTTACACGTCGTGGCTGCAACTCCAACACTTCAAACCCAAGATCTTCTCTAGCAAAACTGTCTCATTCAGGTCGATTTCACGCGTATTGTGCCTCAACACCTCCGCACCTGCATCTACCTTCTACGTACGCAACCGTAACCCTACCATTTTCTATGATTCGGTCACTTGGTCCCACCCGCCTTGCGCTTCATCACAACTTCAACGACTTTGCCCCCGACGTCACGTCCCTCAGTGGCTGTTCGCGACCACAATATGGCCAACGATTGCCACGATACCACTATGGACTTCGCTGGTTAATGGGTCGATTACTGGCTTGCCCTATTGCTCAACGCCACCAACTTCGACAACAACCATGCCTTGATCCTCCCCACCCTTGACGAAACCGAGACATACACCGTCATCAACCCGCAACTTCACCCTACTTCTTGGCGGTGCCGTCCCCGAGAGCCTTCGCGGCACGGTCGACTACACGCACTACTCTTCACTCTCCACCGTGGAGGGAAACTGGGGTCCCGAGTCGCTCGGCCGCGGCGACACGAACAAGTACGTGCTGCGTCTCCTTAATTCCTCAAGCCGACCTGTCACGCTCACGCCCTGCGGGATGCTCTCGAACGTCTACTCCTCCGTCGCCGATGCGACCGGCTACATGAGTCCCGACGTCTCCCTCGCCGACATCCCGCTAACGAACGTCACAGGCACGATCCCGGACCCGCAAAACGCGCCCATCACGGCGCGGGCGGCGGTCCCGTCTTCGTCGGGTCGGGTCTAGACACCAGCTTGACTGCAGCCGCCGCGCCAGCGCCCGTCAACCTCACCGCGCAAGGAAAGACTGTACTGTGGCTCGCCCCCCGGGTTGCGGCGGAGTCGTCCAACCCGTCTAGCGGCAGCGGCAACGGCGCGACGGGCGCCAGAGAGGGGATGGTTGGTGCCGCCGCGCTCGTGGCGCTTCTTGCGGGCATTGCGGCGCTTCTTCTGACTTGCGGAACGGACCACACACCTCGGTTCGCTGGTTCGGCCAGCACTTAGTTTAGCTAATGTTGTCGTGTATGGGACTTGGATTTCTTACTCTAAAACTGATGCTCATGAGCACTGTACCGCGGTGCCGACATGAAAATGCTCGTTTACGCCTCTTGATATGAGATCTGCCGGTATCGTAGACGATCTGCAGTGGTACTGTCGCACCATCTGAACATTTTTGCCGCATCCTTTCCTCCATATTTACGCATGGCTCTATCTGCACTATTCAGCACGAACCTACAGCCAAATCCAAAATGGGGGGCCCCTTGCGACCACATTAGGCGTACAGGCTGAGTCTGAAAGGGTGCTCTGGTAACCATGCCGAAGTATTTCTCATGAGAAATCATTTGTAGTAATTAAAAAAACAAAAAAATAACTAATCTGCAGACAGATCCTTGGCTGTGTGCTGTCCAAGCATCACAAGATAACTATTTGATACCCTGGATAACTA
Source organism: Lactarius hatsudake (assembly GCA_024734325.1). NCBI lineage: Eukaryota > Fungi > Basidiomycota > Agaricomycetes > Russulales > Russulaceae > Lactarius > Lactarius hatsudake. The sequence goes on from JANSJP010000139.1 coordinate 65,856, forward strand.
TTTAATAACTACATATTTGCGAGATACCGAATTTCCCGAGAATTTCAAACCATACTTAACTATGAACCCCGCACGTCAAATTTGGAGGTCAGCTGTCGTCCATAATTACTCAAGGGGCCCCCCATTTTGGATTTAGCTGTAACTAACTTAGAGCCGGATGGGATGGACTTAGCAATCGCAAGAAATTATAGTGATCATTACATATGTTCCTAGTCTCCCCGCGGTCAAGTTCGATACCTCTAGCCTACGGGATCTATAACTACATGTTCGAGATACCCTGGGTTAGTACGGAATCGTGGAAACGCCGCCAATGCCCTGCGCTGTAGTTCCGTCCTGTCCATCCGGATCGGCTCGACGTTGTCAAGTCCCCGTACAGCATCGCGGATGTCCGAGTCTGGGTCGGCGCTCTCAATCTCCCGCACAGCCGAGCGGATATCCTCGTCCGGGCTCACATATCCTCGAAGCATATTACCCACCGTGTCAATGAGCATGGTCGTGATAGATTCTGGGTAAGAGAAATCAGAGAAGATCCCACGGCCTGGGATAATCAGGTCGCAAATGATGTTAAGCAGGATACAGTGCGTTCCGGGTGACTCCTTGCCCTCCATCCGGTGCGAGGTGATAACCTTGAAGGTACCAGTGTAGAAGACGCTATTTGATTCGTCCAAAGAAGATATCGATAAAAGTCGTCGAAGGGAGAGGAAGAAAAGTTCGATGGAGAACCCAAGACCACCGCCATCGTGTAGATCTCGCAAGCGCCACAGTTGCCGTCTCATCGAGCGATTGGGCAGACGCATCGAAACTGAGACTCTGTCAACGGATTTCAGGTTGTCGAGCACTTCATCGTATCCCTCGCCAAACCGTCCATCCAGGACTTCACGAAGCTGTAGGCCAAGTCGGGCCAACGCTTGAAGTCGCTGTCCGGGGAATATCAACTGAGGAGTGAGTGGGGCGCTACCTGTGTCTGGCATGTTGAAAGTATCGCTTGTCAGCTCGTCGAATGATACACCGGGGAGTTGACGCGTCAACCTGTGAGTAACGTCGTCCATTGCATCTTGATAAACAGAGATCTCCCGATCGATGACCGCAATTTCATCAGCCTCGGATTTAAGGCGCTCTAACTCGGAAATCTGTTGTTCGTGAGTTAGTAAGATTTGTTCGACTTGCTCCCTGGTCCTCTGCTGGGTCCAGGGCTCGAATGCTTGACGTAGGTCCTCAACACGCTCCCATGCTGTCTTGAGACATTCATCGACCCTCTGAGCGCCTTCCCGTCCCGTCTGGTCCGGTTGTCCGTGTCCCGTTTGAAAGCGTATTAGTCCATTCACCACGTTCCCAGCGAGCGCCCGCAGCTTGTTTCTGCCCAGAATCCGCTGAATGTCCATGAGTGAAAGACATGTCCAACGTATGATGAACGATGTATCAGATATGGTCGTCGGTGAGTCGACCTTTTCGATCTGGCCTATTTCGCTGACGACCTTGCTGACTTCTCCGAACCAGTCTAGTCGATAATCAAGACGGCATACAAGTGACGCCGCAGCCTCAACGCATGTGCGCATGCGCCTATGTCTTGCCTCCTCGCTTTCGAAATAACTGTGATGGTCGCAGGTCTCGAAAAGGTACGCCACGGATCTAGAAATAGCGTCACCGGCAGCTCCTTCTGGCGGACGTGGGAAGTGAGGTATAACCGTGACTTGACTACCAGCGGGCGAAGGACCTGTTGGGGGCTCTAACTTGTCGTGCGCCTGAGAGGAGAGCTCTCTCCAAACGTCTTGGCCCCATTCGGTGTTGAAAGAGCCAGGAATCGCCAACGCCAGGGTTTCCATCTCGGCGTTCGCGGCGGTCCTGTTGATCAACCACCGGATGGCGCGTACATCACGGTCTTTACGTCCACCGGGCTCCTTCATCACCATCCGTTTTCGACGTGTTTCCAAGTCCATGGACGCAAGCTCCTCTTTGCTGAGAAAGCGGCCACCGAAATAGGATAGCACGTGCGTCAGTATCCATGAAACTACCGGCTGCGGAAACGGGGTCTGGTATAACAACTGCGGTCTCCAGAGTGGCATGATCGTGCTGTACAGGGAGTACAACCCGTAGACACAGACGTATAGGGTCGTGGCGACGCCAAGAGATGGGTTGGTATTGCGAACGGAAATGATCAGGCCGAGAAAGAATAAGATAAGCGAGACCCGAATCAACGAAGGAACTGCTCTTGCCATTGATCGCGTTGACCCGGCGCCTTCGAAAAAAAATTGTCGAAATCGCGCCCGCTCCAGAGGGTGATCGTACTTCTGCAAGACCTCCATGTAGGATCGGACCCACTGTTGAATGTAAGTCGCAAGAAGCGCCGCGGACAGACTGCACACGAGACCAGCCAGCCAGAAACTGTTCACTTGGATGTCAGCCCCCGACGGTTGGAATGCTGGGTAAGGTGGTGGGGAATAGATGGGACCGAGACCTGTGGGGCGATAGATGCGACTTGCTGTGAGATCTGGGCGAGCATTGCGACCGATTGCTGCTGATAATACACGGATTGTTGTGCAGGATCCGGTTGCAAATTCTTAAGACTATCGACGAGGAAGGAAGTGAGAACAGCGGCAAACAAGCCTGCCTGTGGATACATGGTCAGGTTTCAGGGTCGGCGTCGGACACGGGAAGATAGACGCACGAATGTAGGAACACCGTCCATTTCCGCTAATATGCCTTTGAAAAGAGCTTCGTCATGGGCTTGAGCCTCTTTTCCGTAAAGGGACCAGAGGGCATTGGCGCCGTCATCGAAATCCTTGTGCTCGCCATCTGAAGAATTGTTCGTTTCTGGATTTCGACCACTCGTCAGATCTCCACGCACTCAAAGATACAGAGACACGCACTCGGGTCGAAATGTCTTCCGGGGGTCTCCGACTGCGTCTCTCCCCCTAATTCGACTGTTTGGTCGTCAATACCCACCGGATAAGAGACGATCTAAGACTCACCAAGAGGTAGGTGTTCTCCTTGTTCGGGGTCACCTCTGCGCCTTGTGCGTCTGGGAATTGCGATATCCATTAGAATGGGCTGAAACTTCGGTTATAGGTGAGGGAGGTGAGCGAATTTAAGTGATACGCAGCGATGCCCTGACTAACTTATGGTCTGACCCATGCGCTGATGGACTGTGCTTTTAGTCAGATGTTGGTGAAGGGTCCGGGGAAGTCGCAACTCCGAGTCTGATTTGACCGTTCTGCGCTGTCAGCGCCTCACACAGTAAGGTAAAGTCCGAGTCTGGCTCCCTCATGTGAGCGGCGCGTACCGAGATCGCGTGGCTCCACCTCAATTAAAAAGTGACATAGACATAATCCTTGGACGAGCCTTGGTCCACGCATGAGGGAGTATACGCTACTTTCCTCAGTAAGTAACATTGGCAGTTCTCGGGGTGATGATGTACGACGTGCCGCATTGCAATGCTCGTCGAGCCATATCCTTTGTCAGGCCTTGGAATTGAGCTTCATCATGGGTTTGAGCTACTTTGCCGTAAAGGAGACCAGAGGGCATTGGCACCGTCATCGAAATCCCTGCACCGCCTTGAGCCTCTGAAAGAGGTGGGATGTCTGAAAAACTGTTCATTTCTCTACCTCTCGGACATATCATATATCACATACTCATCACGCACTCAACGATACAAAATACGCACTATCATAGGTTCCAAGCGCCTTCCAGGAGTCTCCGACTGCGCATCCCCTTTCGGACCATCAATACCGTATCGAGGAGTTCTCCTTGTTCGTGGTCGCCTCTGCGCCTTGGGTATCTGGACATTTCGATATAAGGGCTGAAATTATGGTTATAAAGTGAGGGGAGTAAGGAAGTTCATCAGCTTATGATACGGTAAAATCAGGCTGCCTCATGGCGGCGGTGTATGCCATAGCCCTGTGCGCTTTCACTATCTGACACGAGTACAGTAATGAAATGTTCCAGCCTCAATTTCGAATAGAGGTTTTCTTGAAAACGGGGGTCAGAACTCGAGGCATTCAGGGCGCAATGATTTCAGATGCTGGGTTGACAGAACAGGTTCAGATCAACCACAGTCACGACGAGCGATGCGGGAACGGGTCCGAAGCACGTGTCCAACATTGCACCGATGGAACCAAGGGGGCCGCCGGGACCGTGACGGGATTCGGTCGAACATCCCGGCACAGCACATTCCCGGCCCTCTCCTCCGTCCTCCTGCGAGGTCCCATTATATACACTGCATCCTTTTATTATGACCTTATATTACAAGCGTTGCAGTTTGTCCTCCGGGGCCCTCTCATTGAATCCACCAACAATGGCTGTAGAAGTTTACGGAGGCGGGCAGCCGGATAGGTGAACATGTGTGAGTGGGAGTACCAGAGGAGAGCATATACTCTTCATAACCGTTTAACTACGGTAATACTACGATTATCTAATATGTCGGTCTAGCCTCGGTTTGCCGGACTATGTCCGTTCCGGGCTGTATCCCAACAATGGCCGTCTCATTCAGGTCAAATTCATGCGTTGTACCTCAGCACCTCCGTACCCTCATATACCTTCTATGTACGCCAGCACGACCCTACCATATCCAACGATTTTGTCACTTCGGTCGCCTTCCGCCTTCCGCGCCATCGCAACTTCAACGACTTTGCCGCCGATGTCAACGCCTCAGGCCTCAGTGGTTGTTCTGACACCCAATATGGCCAACAATGGCCATGATACCACCATTGACTTGCGGGACAGTGGGTCGATTACTGGCTTGTCCCGTTGCTTAACGACTTCAACTTCAAATTCTCGTCCTCCCCTTTGACGGAATTGAGACATACACCGTCGCCCTGCTACTTGGAGGTGCCGTCCCCGAGAGTGTTCGTGGCACGGTCGACTCAACCTACTACATGCACTACCGCTCACTCTCTTACCGTGAAGATAAATTGGGGTCTCGGATCGCTCGGCCGCGGCGACATGAACAAGTGCGTCTTGCGATCTCCCAATTTCACCTAACCTCCGCCCTGCAGGACGCTCTCGAACCTCTACTCTTTCGTCGCGTTGGTGACGGGCTACACAAACCTCGATGTCTCCCTCGCCGACATCCCGGTGATGAACATCACCGGCACGATCCCGGGCCCGCTCGACGTGCAGTACTATGTGTCCATCACAGCGCCGAACACGTCCGCCGGCGGCGCGGGCGGCGCTCCCGTCTTGGTTGCGTCAGGCCTCGACACCAGCTTTACCACCACCTCCGCGCCAACCTCGTCGTGCAAGGCAAGACGTGTGTCTCGGCTCACACGTTGCGGCGTCGTCTAACTCGTCGTCCAGTGGGAGCGGCAATAGCGCTGCGGAGGCTAGGGAGGCATCGCGCTACGGTACTAGTACTCGGTGGGCTTCTTGCAGGCGTCGCGGCAATTCTTGCATGAGGTGTGGATTCTACACGATGCGGGAATGCTGTTGGTTCGCTGTTCCTTTACTCTGTTTCAGCCAGGACTAGTTTAGTCAATGTTTGACTGTCGTGTGTGTAGGACTCGAATTTCTCACTCTAAACCTGATAGGCTCTGCACTGCGATGCCAACTACGTTGAACGTTGAAACTTCTCGATATGAGATCAGCTATCGTAGAAGATCTGCAGCAACGCTGCGGCGCCATCGGAACATGTTTGCCGCTGGCCATCTTGTGTCCCTGGTAGCTAATAAAGGCGAGTCTCTACTGCCCAGTATGGGCTAGAACGGTGCACTCGCAAGAAAAAAACAGTAACCACAGTACAATCTGATATTCTTAGATGGATGGGGAGAAAAAAGTTCATTGAAGAGGAAACAGACACAGTACACATAAGTTAGTACACAAAGTGAAGTGCTATACTGTATAGGGTCAAGGCTGAGGCACATGCATTGTCCTAACTTGCACGGCCTCTGCCTGCTAGGGCATAGGGCAATGACTTTGTGCAGAGGGGCGCTCGGGCTGTCAGAGCCGACATGGTACATCCGTCTGCCACCCGTCTCCGAGGATAAGGGTCAGTACAGTATGCCCAGAGGTGGGCAAGGCCAGGCGGTCAGTAGCGGTTTCGAACCTGCGAAAGTTCTCGTCACCGCTACCCCGACCGCTGCGCCTTCCGAGGCCATTTAGGGAGCCTACCAGTCTTACGACCTACCAGGGGAGTTGGCCTGGCATGGCACGGCGTGGCACGGCCCCTAATGGACTGATTGCAATTGGGGTGAGTGTGAGCGGGGAGGAGGGAGGCTTCCTGCTCGGCTTATGTAGCCAGCCAGCCAGCACGGCATTGGCACTGCGCTCCCACACGCACTCCGGGCAGCCAAAACGGGCAACCCCTTTCGGGACCCCGGCTGCACTCCTTATCAGCGAGGTCATATCGCTGTCCGATAGCGGCAAAGTAAGCCAAATTTGGAACAATATGATCGAGATGCTCCGGATTGTAGTCGCCACTGTACCTATCTGTATCGGGCAAAGATAGTATCCCTGACAGCGCATTGCGGCTAGAAGGGACCGGTGTGCCACAGCATGAATATATCCAGCTTCATATCCAGGATCGCATCACCATCTCCGATTCCACTACTACCACCAGCTGTGCACTGGCATTATCCCACCCGTTGACCGACAGTGCTCCTTGAACCCTTCAAGTGGTTGTTTAGCCAGTCTATCATACTTCACACCTTTCGGGTATTATTTAGGTTTAGAATTCTCGCTAGAGGGTATGTGCCCGACTGCGCGGAGGCGAGTCCCACTCTAAATTGGTCCTCATTCCACACTCTTGAAAATCGTCCAGCGCTCAGGAATCGGGCTCGAGACGCGCTTAACTTCGTACTGACAACGAGCCCCTCAGCTTCAGATTAGATTTCATGCTATCTGGTGAAATCATTTTTTGGTGCTTATTGTTTTGTATTACTAATTAAAATCCAGTTCTTTTATTGCCATAGTGACGCGCGGCAACATGAACGTACTCGGGCTAGGGCACTCGTAGTGTTCGAAGATTCCTTTCGTCGCCTATCTCATAAAGACCCAAGGCATGCCAGTGTGTGAGTAGAAATAGTTTCTGATGTGTACACTTTCTTTTTCATACACTTCTTCGAGGTTACCAACTCCCCCTGTCATCCCCAGACAACCATTGCTCTCATCGAAAATCTTATCGCGGTGCCAGACAAGTTCATTACTCACGCGTACTCTCTACACGGACCGGTGTACAAGGGGCAAAGCAACGAGTTAGTGCTGTACCTCTTGCGTAGTCAGCGGTGTTATGGGACATCATCGTTCAAGTTTCGATACAGTACGTAGTGTTGTTTCTCCGTGTATCTTTTCAATGGTATTATTTCCCCAGTTGGACGAAGCCGTGATACCCACCCAATGAATTCGGGAAGACTAACATACCCGTGGTCCTGTGTCTAGAGTCCCAACTTTCGCCAATCAAGAACCGCGTGAACATTTTCCACGTCGTATTGTTGAGATCTGGAATCTGAACTACAAGACTAGGGTTTGGCTTTCCACGTTGTTCTAGCTACTGAGTGGGTTCTGTATCTCTCGAGCGATAAATTCAAGGCGAAGATATTTCACCTCTTCAATGGCCTGGCTGGATCTGCCAACGTAACGTCGGGGTGAGCACAATCTTCGTGAAGTTCAGTAGGTCCTCAGCCACTATTTCCCCAGCAATCCCAACCCCCCTGGAACCGGGTGTGGGTGTGCAGATTGTGTCCACGACGTGTACAGGGACGTGTAAGCAAGCGCCTCTTCTCTCGTGGCAGAAGTTGATCTCTCTCGTCTACTAGCCAAGAGAATATCTGTTGCGTGATTGTTACACTGTAGCTCTCACTGCCATCCTGGATGCCACCTTTAGGATGTTCGCTGGCGATATGTCACCAAACCATCCTCAACAGGTCTTCGAGTGGCATGTCGGGTCTGGGCATTCGCAATCCGGCCTTTTGTACCACAGAAAGATTTGGTCTTGAAGAGAATTATCGAGATCAGGAAATTTTGTGCCCCTCCCCCGATGGAGACGCCTTGCAGACCATGGACTGACGGATGTATCATATCGTGCGTAGATAGAGGTTGTTGTCCCCAGTCCCACAGATCACGTGCGCGCTACACAATCGCAAACAGCGTGCAGCTCGGATCTTGGGCCCGAATGGCCCCGCCGCAGTCTATTGCGTACTCATTCATTGCGTGCGCTTACCACTCTTTTAGGCTTTGACACTTCTCGAGTTCCAACCATAATTTTCGTCGCAATGGGTAATTGTCGTAGCAAATATACCGCAGATGACACGCCTCTCGTGGTTCCCAGAGAGGTAACGCTGGGAGAACAGTCCTCACCAGTCCTCAGGCTACCACAAGGCGTTGGTGCTACTTGGCCCCCGTCCCGGAAAAGTAGGACAAAGCCGGGGCACTACTCACCACAAGTTGGAGGAATGTCTCCGAATGGACGAACTACCTACGACAGGGTGCGATGTGCTCCACAGGGGGTGCAATACATGAATGGTCGTGAATACGCGGCGCCGTCCGACAAGAGATCCAGGGCGAGGACATCCGTTGCCTCATCTGGCAGGGGTCTCAGTCCGGACTGCAGAGAAATGAGCGTAGGTGAGCGACCATAGCAGCGCTCGCGTACCCTCACTGACAATGATGAGGGCTCTCAGGGACATCTCGCCGACAACCGACCGTGAGTGGTCCCGCTTGTAGGCCGCTCAATTCGACAGTACGGCAAGTTCTCCCAGGAGACTCCAAGTGTGTTCTTCGGCACTGTCTTGTACTTCATAACTCTTATGTTCTCCATAGATTCCGAATTCTCGTTGTGGGGAAGGTGCGCAGATGCCATACTCAAGTGTTTGTTGAAATTGATCTTGGTTCCATTTCATAAACAGAGCTGCTCTGGAAAATCGTCACTCATCAAGGCCGTTTTCAAAGTGGATGCGACAGTACGTTTTCACGCTAGCTTTTGTCTACCGCGGCGACATGACTGGAAACAAGGCCGAACCAAAGGACACGCGCGGGAACACCGATATCAATGTCGAGTTTCATCCAGAAGATAACCGTCACATCATCATCCATGAATATTCGGGCTTGGGATCTCAGAGTACGGATCCGCAAAACTTGCAAACCATTCGGGACTTCATCTCACACCGTACTGACGCAAGCCGCCCGCCTTCAGAAAGGTTACATGCTGTCTGGTAGCGAAGTCTATTTTTATGATGTTTAATGTCTTGTTTTGCTAATGGAAATCTATTTAGGATATGTGTCTCAGCGTCTGACGTTATTGCCGGGAGATTCGGCGAGGGAATGGAAGAGATTCTAGGCATGAGAACCGGTGAGCACATTCAGACGATATACAATGTGTAAATATGACCTGAGCTTTAGTGCCCGTGATTCTCGTGATCACCAAATTCGATCTGGAAGTCCGTGGCGGTGCTGAACACGCGAGGGTCAGGCCATTCGCAATGTGCGAAGACTCCTGTCGGCGCCTATTTAATAAAGACTTAAGGGATGTGCCGGCAGAAATAGTTTCTGGTATCTACTCTCTTTCACTCCATACGCTTCGAAGGGTAGTCATCTGACTTCTCCGATCGTCCTCAGAGAAGCCGGGATACATTGATCTCATCGAGAAGCTAGTCGTGACGACAGATAGGTTCATCACGGGCGCACGCGGTCCATCGGCGGGGTTTGGCGTTCAGGGGGGAAGGCCGCAGCTTTGCGCAGTGCATCTTGCGTGGTCGGTCGCATTAAGGGTGAGCCATTGTATTGTCATCCATGCCTCGATTGAGTACGTGCCATTATTTTGCCACCTGCCATTTGAATCATGTCCTTCCTAGAGTCGGACGAAGCAGTGAGCATACTACCCGTGACTATGGCTGGATCTAACATGGCGTCGTCCTGTTAGGATATTGGTGCCGCCTGTGGTCTAGCAGCGACTTCGCTGGTCATACCCTAAAGAGCTGTGTGAACATCATCCACGTAGATCTTGTCGAGACCTGGAATCTCAACGACAAGACCAGGGTTGGTTTCCTTGTTTGTTTGTTGTTGCTGGTTGCTTATAGGAACTAGTATCTCTCGAGCGATGAGTTCAAAGTCAAGATGTCCCACCTCATCAAAGATCTAGTAGGGCCTACTAGTATGACGTCGGAGTGAGTACAATTTTCGTGAAATTGAGGTTAGATTCTTAGCCACGACCTTGGTAGTCCCTACCCGACTGGCGCTGGGGTCGAGTTCGCAGATTGGGTCCGCGACGTGTATAGAGGCAGGTGAGCGAGTGTTCTTCGTCTCGAATTCTATTTTGATCTCTCACACCGACCAGCCAAGAGAACGTCCGCTGCGTGATGGGCTACATTGTAGATCTCACGGTCATCTTGGACACCATCTTTAACACAACCTTTGGCGATATTTCTCCGGAGCGTGTCCTGTCGGTCATCGATAGGCATGTTAGTTCCGGCCACAGGAATAGGATTCACCACGATATCCAGAGATTCGTTGCAGAAGCATTCGCCATCGGGTTTTCTGCACAGAAAAAGGATTTGATTTTAGATAAAGTTATCGACTTAATTCAGGAATATTGTGGCCCCCCCCCCGCCTAAGTTGATTGACTCGCACCTTATGATTTCCCACGTACGGATGGGCGACGACATGGACACGGGAAATAAGTACTGTGGTGGATGGTAGAGTATATCGTAGCACTAATCTCGATACCCGTAGCCACTGAGCGCGCACAATGTCATTCAACTGCTTTTTTTTTTACAACGAAACATTCTGCGGTTGTCACCGACAGACTTTTGAGGCTTCCATCCACACCACTCCCACACCGGCCTGTCGATGACGCGAGCGCGGATCGAGGTGGATGTCGTCCTGTGTCTGTGTCGATGTCAAAGCCGGCCTTAGGGAGTATCGCTAATGAGCCGAGTCTCAAAGTGCGGTACTTCCATTGTATGGGACTTCCCACGTGTCCTGTGCTGTGGAGGCGAATGGATTTCTCCTTGGATCCCCGGATCGATGATAGGCTCCGAGTGTTGAAGCTTGTCGCGTGTGTTCAAATAATCGATAGTGCGTTCGCGGTTGATTTCAAAAGCACCTGCGGAGGAAGAAAACGTTATTGCACACGCAGGCAAAGATAGTCGGAACGGCGTACGCTCGTCCCACTAGATATCATCTTTGCTGGTCTCCTTGTAGACAATGCGCTTGTCCTTAGGGCCTGGGCGAGCGATCAGTCTTCTTGCCAGAGAGGTTGATGAGGGTAACTGTGGAGGAGATGATGGCAGTTTGGTTCCGATAGCGTCCTCGTAAAGTAAACGGAACGTACACTTAGAGATATTTTCATGGTCCTGCGCTTGAGCATAGTGCTTGTGGAGGACGTGAGGGGTTACGTAGGTGTCAAAGAGTGGGCCAGCATGCTGGTGGGAAAGAGCTGGGGGACGAACAGAGTTATGAGAGAGCGGATACGGGACAGGGAAACGCTGTGACTCACAGATGAAAGGCTCGCAGAAAAGTGCCGGTGTTGCTGGCGAATGTACTGTAAAACAGCGAATGTAAGAAAAGACAAACAGATAATGATGGACAAATGATGGGCTGTTAGGGCGGTGGATGGTGTTCTTACAGTGCAAGTATGGACTCGGAGCAGTCGCATCTGGTCGCCAAATCTAAGGCCAAATCAGTCATACCCGATAATCGAAAATCACGGATCCGACTCGGATCTGATAGCGGGAGGGACACCAAGTGGAACCTTAGAGGGAAGAAAGTAGGCCCTTGTGCGAACCTGTTCGCAAACGACGCAAAGTGCCGTCAAGCGACGAGGTGTGAGACCGGTGGGAGAGGTGCAGCGCATACAGTAGCCCAAACGCCCCACTAGGCTACAGTAAAATAGCAGAGAGCGTCGAGGCTGGAGCAGAGCTTTCTTGAGCTGCCAGTGGTCAGATAGTGCTGGAGACTGATACATACCGATACTGTCAAGGATACTGTACCGTGTACTGATACCTATATCACTCCCGATCTTGCTCCCAATCCGTAAATGTCAACGTAACGCATGGAGGATTGATTGCATTGCTTGTGCCAAGACGTTTCACTCTACGTGCCATTGGCATTGCTCTCACATTTACTATGCGCCTCTGCTCCCTCGCGTGTGTTTGTCCTGTTTCATCCTTTAAACAAAGCCTGAGATGGAGATCATTGACTACTCGCCTTTGACGAACTGGATTGCGCGTGATCTGAAATCGCGCCAACTTACTCACACTGGCACAGGCTTCATACAAGCTCCATCCTTCATTGACAATCGTGTGATTTATTTGGTGCCGTTGAGTGTTGGAGTTGCGGCCACACAGACGTGTAAGCTCAGGGGCGTTCGGGCCGGCTGGACTGCTCAAGTTTTACTCACAAAAATTCTTCTTTCTTTCGTACTTATATACTTCATAGTCCTAGATTACATACCTCAGCCGTCTCTCCCAAAACGCCGAGTCGCGCTTCCTGTGCTCCTACATTGAGCCTGTTCCCAAGGCCTAATTATGGCCTACTGCACCCAACAGTTTTGTGGAGGGGACCCAGATACAGCAGTACACGTGCCAATGCCACGCTGCGACAGTGGTGCGACGTCGAGGCACGAACTCTATGTGCCCTATACAATGTGTACTGACCTCAGGCCGGGACAGGTGGAGAGCACCAATCGCAGAAACGTCGCTGCGTGATAGGGTTCTTTCTGTAGTACCCCAAGACGCACGGTAATGGATGGCAAAAACGAAAGTAATGTGCCTCGGATATTCCAAACCCGCAAGTGTAATACAGAAAGAAAGATCGAAAATCATATGCTCGTAGCGTACGGGATATGCAACGTAACTGAAAAGCTATGAATTCCGGTTGCTCCGAGATTGAGAAAGAATGTCCCATGCCCTACCCCGGAGGTCTATGCAGTTTATGGAATTGACGCTCTCAATCTCCTGCATAGCAGTGTCGACATGTGAATTGGGGCCTGAGTTCCCGCGAAGTACGTGGCCTATCAGTTCCAGGAGCATATTCGTGATATACTCTGGATATGAAAAATCTGAGAACATTCCCCGGCTTTGGATGACGAGGTCGCAAATGATATTGAGCAGGATATTTTGCGTCCCGAGTGATTCCCTGCTCTCCATCCAGCGGGATGTGATTTTCCTGAAAGTCTTAGCGTAGAAAACCTTATCGAGTTCCTGCGGTGGAGACGTAGATGGAAGTCGTTGGAGGGAGAGGAAGAAAAGTTCGACGGTAAAGCCAAGACCGCCGCCATCACGTAAATCTTGCAGACGCCACAGTTGCCGTGTCATCGGGCCATTGGACCTGCGCAGCAAAATAGGTATCATGTATTTCAAGCTTTCGAGCGTATCGATGGTACCCCGTCCCTCGAGAATCTCGCGGAGTTGAGTGCTCAGCCCTGCCAAGGCCTGAACTTGCGGTCCTAGGAAAATAAAGTGTGGGGTAGCGGTGACGGGAGTGGCACCATCAGGCGTAAAATTGAAGACCTCAGTGATTGGAAAGGGTACAGAGGACTTGAGCTCGCTGAAAGATATACTAGGAAGTAGTCGCATCAATCCGTGACTGATTTCGTCCATCCTGTCTTGGAGAAGGGAGACCCGCTTGTCGAACTCCGTGCCATCGGCCTTGATTTCCAACTCCGAAATCTGTGATTCGTGGTTTCGTAAGATTTCTTCGACCTGCTCTCTGGTCCGCGTCTGGCTCCAAGGCTCAAATGCTCGATGTAGATCCCCAGCGCACTCCCATGCTATCTTGAGATGTTCGTCGATCCATTCAGCGGTCTTCAGCGCCATCTCGTCCGCTTCACCCACGTCTGGTTGAATCCGTGCTAGTCCGTTCACTGTGTACCGAGCGAGTACTTGCAGTGGGTTACTCCTCAGCGTCTGCTGAGCGGCCATGAGCGAAAGGCATGTCCAGCGAACGGTGAACGACTGATCGGATCTGCTCGTCGGTGGGTCGTTGATCTTCTCCATGTAGCCTATCTCGCTGATCAGCTTGGAGACCTCTCCAAAACACTCCAATTGAAAATCGATACAGCAAACAAGCGACGCCGCAGCATCAATACACGCGCGCATGCGTCTACGTCTTGCGTCGTCACTCTCGAAATGATTGTGGTTGTTGCATGTCTCGAACAGGTGGCGTACACAATGAGAGACGGTGTTGACTGCGGCTCCTTCTAACGAACGTTGGGAGATAGGGCTGAGGGAGAACCGACTGCTAGCGGGGGAATGATCCGACATGTTGGCGTGGGAACCACCTTGAGAAGAGACGTCTCTCCACACTTCTCGGCCCCATTCTGTGTTGAAGGAGCCAGGGATCGCCAACGCAAGAGGTTCCACGTCGTCTTTGACTGCGGTGTTGTTGACCAACCATTGGAGGGCACGCACATCGCGACTTTTGCGGCCTTTGGACTTGCCCATCACCAGATGCTCCCGATATGTCTCCAAGTTCATGGACGAAAGTCTTGTACGACGGTTGAAATAACCTCGCGGGAAGTTCTGTGCCCAAACGAGTACCCGGCGCAAGATCGGGGAGTGGTTTGGCGATCGCGGGTCTACGAGTCTCGACAACGCATCGCTCAGGTAGAACACACCACAAGCGGATGCAGGAACAATGGTGGCAACCCCGACAGTCGTGTTGAGGCTCAGCATAAAATCGCCAAGGCCCCCAAAAATAGAAAAAGCGAGAAATGCATCAGCATAGGGACCGTGTCCGCCATCAGCTGGATTCTCTTGGCGCCCTCGAAATAGAATTGTCGAAATCGCGCCCTCTTCAATGGGTGATCGTACCGCTGGAAGACCTGCATATAGGATCGAACCCAATGTTGAACGAGGATCGCAAAGAGTGCCGCAGACAGACTGCATACGAGACCGATAAGCCAGCAAACGTTTACTCGAATATCGGAAGATGATGGGGGTATTGCTGGATAAGGCGGCGGAGGTGGTGGGATGGAAACCTGTGGGGCGATGGATGCAATTTGCTGCGAGATCTGTGCAAGCATCGCGACCGACTGTTGTTGGTAATACGCCGATTCTTGCGCAGGATTCACTTGGAAATTTTGAATGCTTTGGACGAGGAAAGAAGTGAGAACGGCAGCAAACAAGCCGGCCTGTGGAAATATACGTGAATCTGAGTCTACAATAAGACGGTAATTTACACGTACAAATGTAGGGACTCCATTCATATCCGCTGCCAGGTTTTCGAATCGAGCTTTGTCATGGATCTGAGCTTCTTTGCCATAAAGAGTCCAAAGAGCATTGGCACCATCGCCGAAATCCTCGTACTCGGTGTGAGCCTCTGAATGAGCTGGGCCGTCTGAAGAATCGTCCATTTCTCCTAGGCTCCTTCCTGCATCTACAACATATCGCCCACTGGTCAGATCTCCACACACTCAACGAAAGATACCAAGATACGCACCAGGTCTTTCTTGAGTCTCCGACCGCGCCTCTTCGCCTAACTCATCTTTGTGCTAGTATCAATACCGATCGGATAAGAGACGATCCAAGCCTCACCAAGAGGTATCTGCTGTCTTGGTTCGGGGTTACCTATATACCTCCTATGTCTGGGCATTGCGATATGGACTGAAATATCTACTACGGAGCGAGGGGAGCGAGGGGGGGTTCAAGTGCAGCGTGCGACACGGTAAAAGCAAGTCCTCTCATGGCGGTGGCGAATCCTGTGAAATGTACCGTGACCCTGTGAATATCATCGGTTGCCTACCTTATAACACGAGTAATGGGACGTTCTGGCTTCAATTCCGCCAGTTGTAGCACTAGGATCTTCGCGCAAACGAGGGTTCTAACAAGGCGGGAGACTTCAAGGCGCAACGATTCCAGATAACCACGCTCATTGCATCATGTCAACGGCGACGATCTCGAGCTTGATTTAGGGTCCGAAACACGTAACCAACGCCGGGCGCAGACGTAACAGTAGTGCCTTTGTGATTTTGTGGATTTTCGTCGCTGGCCTTGGTCGCTGGCGCGCCATGTTTATCATGTAGGCCGGAGTCAGTGAACCGGATGTGGCCACAGATAGACCTCCGGGACGTCATCCCACACCCTGGGAGAATATGATACTACGTCCGTAGCATTGATTATAATCACAATATTCAGCAAGTGCCAGGGTTGACCTTAGCGGAACGGAACCAACCATACTGCATGTAGATATCTGGAGTGATCAGTGCACCCGAGCGCTGAGTACTGTATATGCGCGGTGTCACGAGATACACGTGCGGTGACCGGTGACTGGGTATTTGAAGTGGTGAGCATTGGTGGTGAGTTGATTTGGCCGATCAAACAAATTGCCCAAGAGACTGAGGGAATAATGTCTATACTTCTATACAGTAATGTTGCAAGACGATCGGGTTGAAAATAGGTGGCGTGCGCTCACAGATTTGGAGCGAGAGAAAAGGTGCAGAGAGGAGCGGCACTGGCAAACAGAGCGAACTTTGAAATTTGAAATTTGACAACTGATTCATTTTTCCTCGGCGCGCGCTGACACTTTCACGTTCGTGTCATAGCTTTCCTTCTCGCTTCTTCTTGTGAACTTCCGTCCACCCTGGCGTACAGTAGCTTATTTGGAGACAAAAGCGGACCCAAGAGAAGAGCGGATCAAGAGAGGAGCTGAGACTTCGCTCGATGGCGGAGTTGAACAAGACCATTTTGCAATCTCACTTGCCTTTATCAGCACTCTTGTGCTAATATCTTACAGGCTCTCACACCATACATCGTACACAACTTTTCCCTCTTCTGTGTGCAAAGACTGACATCTTCTAGTGCTGTATGTTGTTTTGTACAGTACATTTCGTGCCGCTGCGGACAGTCACTGGCATCTCACATCATGCGCGACAAGCTGCTCACCACAAATGCCATTTGTGTTGAAAAGCAAAACAGCGCCCGTCTTTCCTTCCGTCGCTAGCTTCCAACTGCCGACGACATATCAGAGTAAGGTATCTCGTTGTTTGCTGTATCGTCGACGGTCGTCGTGGCCGTCATTAAACACATATGACTTTGCAGATGATCTGCGTGCCAACACTGGGATTCTGTACCAGAACAGACGATCGTACGTGCCTATTCTCTGAATGACCACCGACATATGTTGCTGTGTCATCAGGCCATCGGCCGGCGCAGCAGAGTTTTGACCTGATCGACAGATTTCAAGCTTGAGATATACTGTACACGTGCATACACCATCAACAACTGCATCCCTACTCCATCACTTGGTGCTGTCCTTGAGAATGCTCATGGCACCTCGACTCGGCCTACTACAAGCACTACACCTCGCCCTCCACCGTAGAGGCAAATTGCGGTCTCGTGTCGCTCGGCCGCAGCGACCCGAACAGGTACGTCCAGAGCTTCCCCATTTTCCCCAGCTATCCTCTCGCGCTACTTCCCCGCACGGCGCTCTCATCCACTCCTTCGTCGCTAACGTGACGGGCCACACAAAACCCGACATCTCCCTCGCCGACATCCCGCTGACGAACATCGCCAGCACGGTCCCGGGCCCGCTTAACGTGTAGTACTACATTCCCATCACTGCGCCGAACACGTCTGCCGCCGGGGCGGGCGGTGGCCCCGTTTCTCTCGGGTCAGGCCTCGACACCAACTTAACCGCGCCGTCGCGCGTCAACCTCACCGCGCAGGACAAGACTGTGCCGCGGCTCGGCCCTCGCGTCGCAGCGTCGTCGTGCAACTGGTCGTCCAGTGGCGGGCGCTAGGGAGGACATAAGCTAGTCGGCGGCACTGTGCTCGGGGCGTTTCTTGCTGGCGTTGCGGCGCTCCTCTGGCCTGAGGGGACTATACGGTACACGCCACGCGCAAACAGTGTTGGTTTACTGGGTTCGGCCAGGACTTTGTTAGTTTAGCTGATGTTTGGTTCTCGTATGGGACTTGGATTTTCTCAAACTGGTGCTGATGAGCTCTGTACCGTGGCGCCAACACGTTCACTTTCCTCCTCTTGATACGAGATCGGCTGGTATCGCAGAAGAACTTCACTGGCACTGTCGCGCCATCTGAGCATCATTGCCGCAGGTCATCTTGCGTCCCTATCTACGCATGGCTTGAGTTAATGGTAGCCTCTCTCTTGCCCTAACTTACTTAGCACGTGCTGAGCTAGAACGGACCAAGTACTAAAGATGATCGACGATCGCGTGACGGGATCGAGAGTCTCGCGAGAGAAGTGGATGGGGGAGAGGAATGTTAATTGAAGAGGGAGCAGAAGCATATATAAAAAGTGTACATAAGGTTTCTGGGCGCCGGAAATATAATCAGAAAAGAAAGGTCTTTCTTTTTCTTTTTCTTTTTCTTTTGAAAAAGTGTCCCTAATCATAGAAGTGAGGCCCATGCCCCTGGCTTACACATTCACAATGACATGATCGAGATGCTCTGGATCGTGGTCACCACCAGATCGTGGAATAGCCGCCAATGCCCTGCGCCGCAATTCCGTGTCCATGCAAGTGCTCGTGTCAACGCTCTCAATCTCTAGCGCAGCATCGCGAATATGCTCGTCTGGACCCTCATACCCTTCGAGCATATTTCCCACCATGTCGAGGAGCATGCTCGTGATCGACTCTGGATATAAGAAATCCGAGAAGACCCCACGGCCTCGGATAGTCAGGTCGCAAATGATATTAAGGAGGACACGTTGCGTCCCGAGCGATTCCCTACCTTCTATCCAGTGGGAGGTGATGGTCTTGAAGGCGCCGATGTAGAATACGCTATTTGATTTGTGCAATGAAGGCATCGATAAAGGTCGTCGAAGGGAGAGGAAGAAATGTTCGACGATAAACCCAAGACCACCGCCGTCGCGTACATCTTGCAGTCGCCATAGTTGTCGTCTCATCGGGCCATTGGGCCAACGCAGCGAACAAGGGGCTTTTTCGAGGGATTTCAGGCTTTCAAGAACGTCCCTGCATCCCTCCGGGACTTGCCCATCCAGGACTTCACGGAGCCTTGGGCCAATTCCGGCCAACGCTCGAACTTGTTGTCCGGGGAATATCAATTGGGGAGTGATAGTGGCGCTACAAACGGCTGACGGATCAAAAGTATCGCTTAACGGGAATGATTCAGATCGGGGGTGTGGCTCGTCGAACGATACACCAGGAAGTTGCCGCGTCAACCCGTAAGTGGCGTCATCGAACGCATCTTGATACAGGGAGATCCGCCAGTCGAGGTCCTTCATGCCATTGGCCTCGACTTCGATGCGCTCCAGTTCTGAAATATGTGGTTCGTGATGTCGTAAGATTTCCTCGACTTGCTCTCTGGTCCCCTTCTGGCTCCAGGGCTCCAATGCTTTACGTAGATCTTCAACATGCTCCGAAGCTATCTTGAGACATTTGTCGATCGTCTGTGCGCTCTTCAGTGCCGCCTCGTCCGCTCGTCCGACGTCCGGTTGAATGCGTGTTAGTCCGCTCACCGCGTACCCAGCGAGTACTTGCAACCGATCGCCGCGCAATTTCTGCTGAATGGCCACGAGGGAAAGACACGTCCAGCGTATGATGAACGATGAGTCGGACATGCTCGTCGGTGAGTTGATATTTTCAATGTGGCCAATTTCGCTGACCAGCTTGCCGACTTCTCCAAACCAGTCCAATCGGAAATCGATACAACATACCAGCGCCGCCGCAGCCTCGACGCACGCACGCATGCGTCTACGTCTTGCTTCTTCATTTACGAAATAACTGTGATTGTTGCATGTCTCGAAAAGGTAGCGTAGGGATCGACAAATGGTGTAGACGTTGATTCCTTCTGGGAAGCGTGGGGAATTATGCATGAGAGAGACTTGATCGCCGGCAAGGGAACGATCCGCCTGTGACTCCGAAGTGTCGGGGTCAGAGCGCCCGTGAGAAGAGACGTCCATCCACACTTCTCGGCCCCATTCTGTGTTGAAAGTGCCAGGAATCGCCAACACGAGAGGTTCCGTTTCGGCATTTGCCGTAGTGTTATCGACCAACCATCGGATGGCGCGTACATCGCGCTCTTTGCGTCCCTCGGTCCCTTCCATCACCAGCTCTTCTTGATATGATTCAATGCTCGTGGGCGTACGCCGTTTGTGAAGAAAACGAGTGTCGTAATGTGGTGACAGGAACTTCTGCATCAAAAAGAATATCGGGCGCGAGATGAGGGTCTGGTATGGCGACTGCAGGTTCTTGAGGTGTGCAGATACGCTGTATAGGTAGAATGATCCGCAAAGACAGATAAAGACGATGGTGATAACACCAACAGTCGTGTTGGCATTTAGCATAGAATCGCCAAGGCCCAAAAAAAATAGGAAAAGCGAGACATGAATCAGCCTGGGAACTGCTTCCGCCAAGTTTCGCATTCTGTCGGCACCCTCGAAAAAAAACTGTCGGAATCGCGCTCGCTTCAGAGGGTGATCGTACCGCTGGAAGACCTGCATATAGGATCGAGCCCACTGTTGAAAGGAGATTACAAGGAGCGCTGCAGAGAGACTGCATACGAGGCCGATGACCCAAAAAAACGGTCACTCGAATGTTAGAAGATGATGGGTAAAATTGTGGGTAAGGCGGTGGGAGAGTCGATGGGATAGGAGTCTGCGGGGAAAGCAGATGGAACGGAAATGAGTGTGGCGATGGATGCGACTTGCTCCGAGATCTGGGCGAGCATCGCGACCGACTGTTGTTGGTAATACGCTGACTCTTGCGCGGGGTTTACCCGCAGATCTTGAATGCTTTGAACAAGGAAAGAAGTGAGAACAACAGAGAACAAGCCACCCTGTGGAAATACACATGAATTCGAGTCTATTACAAAGACGGTGGTATAAACACACAAATAGAAGGACACCATCCATATCCCTTGCCAGACTTTGGAGATGAGCTTCATCGTGGATTTGAGCCCTTTTGCAATAAAGAGACCAGAGGGCATTGGCACCATCGTCGAAATCCCTGCGCTCGCTGTGAGGGCCATCTGAAGAATTGTTCATCGCGCTTTCGCCTGAGTCTACACATCATATCATCCACTCGTCAGATCTCCATGTACTCAAAAACACAAGATACGCACTCGGGTCCGAGGGAACTTCGAGTGTATCTGACCACGCCCCTCCCCCCAACTCATCTTCTGGTCATCAATGACCATCAGACTGGAGAAGATGTAGACTCACCAAGAGGTAGCGGTTCTCCTCGCTGGAAGTCGACAATATTCTCCGGATATCCAGGCATCTCGGTCTTTACAACGGAATAGGCAAAAATGAGGTGAGGGAAAGGTGTGTAGTGTATTTGTGTTTGCTTTTCGCCAAACTTTTCGCCAAATTACTGGGTTAGTATATTTGGTATTGTTTGCTTCTCCGATGACTCCTAAGGTGCCTGGAATACAGTACAATACGAGCCTTTAAGACTACCGCGGACTTACCGAAACAGTTTCGAAACACTTCCCGCCCCGCCAGTTTCACTTCCGTGGACGTCGACAGTGCGGCAAGTCCTCCCTAAACACTTTGACTGTGTTTGTTCCTCGGCTCTATCCTCATACTCAGGTTTCTCGTTGTAGGGAAGGATGCTGTGCTCAGGCGGTCCCAGTCCAAATCTATGTTGGTGTCGCATTCAACCACAGAATCTCTCTAGGAACCGTCCCTCATCTGTCAAAGTCGCTCGGTTCAGAAAGATTATATGCTATCTGGTAGAGAAGTCTTTTTTTTGATTCTTGTCTCCGTGTCACTGATGAAACCAACTTAGGGTGCCCCCGCATCTCACGTGATTGCCAGGATGTCACGATCACGTGCCACGCTACGAGAATTCGGTTTCCCTTCTGCTTTATCTGACTCTACTGTGCCGTGTTTCTGGATTGTTATCTGATGTTTCAGATGTGTTTCAGATTTGGTTTATATCTGGTCATCAGCTTATCTGATGTTCCTTGTCTCGTTCTATGTTTCAGTTCTGTTCCCCTGATGCGTTGGCATTCCGTTATACCTTTCTCTGTTTCATCTCTCCTTGCTGGCGGACGACGCGTAAGCCTCTATGTGCTGGCAAGAGCCAGACAGAAATTGTATATAAGCCGTAGTCTACAGTGTATGGTCGGCATTCGAGTCTTGTTCATAATATATCCCACTTCCCTTTCTCTTGTCTTGAAGTTCGACGCTCCCTGCGCTTAGTCAGCGCCCGGCCCGGTTCACCAGACCCTTGCTCGCGCGCAAGGAAGAGTCCCTTGGACTGTAAACGTCCTGGAGATCGCACAGATCTTAGCCCAGTCACGGGAACGATCCGGGTGATCGTAAAATAAGACTCGAATCTTCACCCATTGACCCTGCGTAGGACGTACAGTCAGCAGGTTACCCAGACACCTTGACCCTGCGTGGAACGTACAGTTCGCAGGTTTTACCCAGACCCCATCACCCGAGACCACCGAACGTTAGCTTGACCCCGACCCATTGAGAAGCCGCGTTGCGAAACACGCGAACAGAGACAACCGTGGCCAGCATCAATCTTGACCTCCCCGAGGACGATTCTTGGATCAAAGTTCATCGCCGTTGGGCAGACGATCTCCCCGCTCACGTACTAGGCGCCGCCTATTGGAATACAGCACCCACAGACAGACACGGAGGCTATCGGTGTGTAGTCGGACAGAAGGTCTACCTTCTCGAATTTATCAACAACGCGTGGCATCTCCTCGAGCAGCACTTTGACTCCACAGAAGGAGTTTATATTTTCAGGACCCGGGCTTCTCTCAGAATCGAACGCGAGAACGATCTCCGCTTAGGCTGGTGGAACTCTGACGACGTCGAAACCCCGATCGCCTTCCATTACCCCCTGCTGTCCCCCCGTCACCCGCAGAAGACCGCGCACACCCACGAAGAGACCCAGCCAGAGGATATCGACGTCGATATCGACCCCGTCGAGGAACTAACAACTGCATTTCAACGCCTGACCCCCGTCCACGTCGACATCGCCCTTCTTGCAGATAACGCCGAATCCCCCGTCGTCCCCACTGCAGATTCTCCCGCGCCAATAAACTCTCCCACGCACGTAGTCTCGGCACCCGCCCCGATTACTATCCCACCTGCAATCCCAGCCCCAGCCATGGCAACACCCCTCACTAGCGCCTTTCGCGGTGCAGTACCCACGACCTTCACCGGCAATCGTGCGAGAGTGAACAATTCATCAGAGAATTCAGACAGTTCCGCCGCAACAATCGCACCCACGACAGCCTGATAAACCCGTACTCACGAGTCGGTCTCACCTGCAGTTATATCCGCGGCCCTATCGTCAACGATTGGGTCGATCTTATGGAGCGAACGCTGGACGACGCGGTGCAGCGAACCGCGAACCCTGTCGCAGAGACCAACGAAGTCCTATGGACAGATTTTGAAGCGGCCTTTAAGGCAGCCTGGACAGATACTCTCAGCAAACAGCACGCCTATCAGCAACTCGTCACGCTCGCGATGAGCGGAGACGATGTTGACGCGTACATAGCCACGTTCGAACGACTCGCCCTTGTCGCGGGATGGCATCGAGATGCCAGCGGCACGGTCGAGTTCTTTCGCAAGGGACTTACACATGACATCCTCCGTGCGTGCCTCCTGCGCACCACCATGCCCGAGACCATGGACAATGGCAAACAGCGGCACGCGTGGAAACACAGAGGGCGCGCACGCTGGCCAGTTGTCTGCCTCCGAGAGGCCAGCGAAAAACCCAGAACACCTTTTACTCCCACGCCGCGCCAGTACCAACACAGCCTATCCCAGACGGCGTCGTCCCGATGGACGTCGACGCCATATCTACGCAACCACTCCTCCGTCCCCAGCGTCCTCAAGCACCGCTGACAGATGCGGAACGCGAGCAGTGCTGCCGAGAAGGCCGCTGCTTCCGTTGCCGACAGCAAGGCCACACAACCTACCATTGCCCACTGAACGTTCGTACACGGGCCCCTCCGATGCAAACCAACACAATCTCGATCTCACCTCCACAGGACAACTACCTCTCCGCCTACTGCGCAAAACGCGGCTTCCACCGCTATGACTCATATTCTTGGTCTTGACGACGAGGCCCGTCAATCGGTCATCAACAACCTCCTCCTGATGGGGATGGGCGGCCTTACTCCCAGCATACATAACGCGCAGATCAACACGATTGGACTTTACCCTGCGCCCTCCCTCGACACGCCACTTCGGGTAAACGCGATGCAACTCGACCTAACCCCGGGAACTGCAGTCCCTACGCCCGTACCATCTCCCTTCCGCGCCGATCTCGCCTCACTTTCGCTGACCGACTCTCCTCCCCCTCGCCCCCCTCGTAGCCCACGCCGCCCATGTAGCCCGCGCATCTCGCCTCCTTCCCTGCCTATTGTTGTCGAGGACGACAACACATCTGGAAGAGGGGTAAAAACCTCAGCTTCGCTCTCGGTTTTGGACTTCACAGAACCAGTCGACATATCCTCGCACCAAACGACAACCCCTTACCCAGCATAACATGACCTCACCGACCCCAACTCTAGGCGAATCCCCACCACCAATACCCCCATCGCAACTCACACGCGGTCCGCGGCGTACCTTCCAGCCCCCTCTTCCTCGTCAATGCGTTCGAACGACCACGAGAGCCAGACGAAATAGTACCGCAGGCCCCGCCTAGACCCACCACATCTCGATCCACCAGGGGAAGCCGTCGAGAGGACACGAGGAACGCCACCCAGATCGTGAATAGACCCCCGTCAACACGCGCAATCGCGATAGACAAACCCCGAAACGCGGCGACCACGTCGAACCCTATACGCCACTAACAACGATATTCATAGGTGGCTGCAGCAAATCGTCCATAACCCGCCAACACGCTCTCGACATCGACCACCCCCCGACGCTCGGTAACATTACGGAAGAGCGTACGGACACTGACCCGGAGCTACGTGAGTACCGATACGATCGTACCTACGACCACGCAGACGCCGAGCTCGAGGTTAACAAAATTGTTCGAGGACGAACAAGTCAAGAAAGGGGCGTGTGTCATGATCACGTGCCACGCTACGAGAATTCGGTTTCCCTTCTGCTTTATCTGACTCTACTGTGCCGTGTTTCTGGATTGTTATCTGATGTTTCAGATGTGTTTCAGATTTGGTTTATATCTGGTCATCAGCTTATCTGATGTTCCTTGTCTCGTTCTATGTTTCAGTTCTGTTCCCCTGATGCGTTGGCATTCCGTTATACCTTTCTCTGTTTCATCTCTCCTTGCTGGCGGACGACGCGTAAGCCTCTATGTGCTGGCAAGAGCCAGACAGAAATTGTATATAAGCCGTAGTCTACAGTGTATGGTCGGCATTCGAGTCTTGTTCATAATATATCCCACTTCCCTTCTCTTGTCTTGAAGTTCGACGCTCCCGCGCTTAGTCAGCGCCCGGCCCGGTTCACCAGACCCTTGCTCGCGCGCAAGGAAGAGTCCCTTGGACTGTAAACGTCCTGGAGATCGCACAGATCTTAGCCCAGTCACGGGAACGATCCGGGTGATCGTAAAAAGGGAGCTCGGAGAGCGGAAGAGATTCTGGTCATGAGAACCGGTGAGCACATTCGGATGATATACAACTTGTAAATATGACCGACCTGAGCTCCAGTCGTGATTCTCGTGTTCGCCAAATTTGACATCGCACGTGACCACACGAGCGGGCGGGTGCGAGGGGCACGCGTCACTCGTTCTTGCTCGCTTCGTCTCGCCTCATTCACACACACACACACACACACACACACATTCTTCCATCTCGAACCCACCGTTCCTTGCCTCGTTGTATCTCCGTCTCATGCCATCGTCGGACGCCACTCGATACGAAGACTCCTGTTGCCGCCTGTTTCATAAAGGCCCAAAGGATGTGCCTGTCATGGACGCATATAAAGGGCCGAAGTACCGATACGAGTTAGTCACACGGGAAGCCACCCATGTGCACGTGATCGTGGGACAAGAGTCCCTTATACGCTAAGCTAAGTTCTGATTGGATGGAAGGAGATGGAAGACTCTAGAAGGACCTAGAACGTAGTTACATCATGATTTGTAGTTTACGCTTACTCGCTGTATTAGGTTCTACTCAGCAAGTGGAGCCGCTCGTAAGCGCGATGACAGGTGCATCAGTCAGCACAATAAGATGCGCTATTATTAGACACGACGCGTCAGCTCCTGAGTCAAGGAGTCTTACTGTACACTTAGTAATAGTGTTTAGACTCAGTTCAAGCTCAGCCGCAGTAGCATATATAAACTATCATGTAGCGTCCTGAGTGGAACCAACTTGTCCTCTTGGTTCTCCACTCAGGTGCGTATCCACTGTACCCTCCATACCCATCAATCTAACTTGTCCTCTTGGTTCTCCACTCAGTGTGCCGCCGTGTGATCTCTGTGGTTGAAGTCCTGTATAAGGTCTTACACGTTCCACGCACTCCACGTCGACTGCACATCTGGCGTGTGACTTGTCTCCGCGTTAAGTTGGGTGTGTCACCGGTTCAGTTCACTTAAATCTTTGCCTAGCTTAACGTAGCGCGGCAGTCGCACCGCTACAGTGCCAACAGAAATCGTTCTGGTGTATCCACTTTCTTTCTCATGGATACCTGAACGACAAGAGGGTTTGGCTCTTCTTAGTCGGTTTTCCTAGCTGCTGTGAGATTGGTATCTCTTGAGCGGTAGATTTGGGACGAAGATGACTCACCTTGTCAGAAGCCTGGCTGGATCTGCCAACGTAACGTCGGGGTGAGCACAGTCTTCGTAAAGTGAAGTAGATCCTCAGCCTCTACTTCCCAAGTAGTCTCAACCCGACTAGAGCCAGGAAGGGTTATGCAGATCAGTTCTACGACGTGAATAGGGACAGGTAGGCAATCACACCTTCTCATTGACCCCTCCTTGTCTAATAGCCCAGTAAACGTGTTGCGTGATGGGCGCAGTAGGTAGGTCTCATGGCCGTCTTGGGTGGCATCCTTAGGAGGGCCGCTGGCGATATGTCACCAAACCACACTCAGCAAGTATTAGAGAGGTACCACAGAAGGATTTGGTCTTGGAAAGGATCAACGACTTGATCCACCAGTACTCCCTCAGGAAATCATTGAAAGGCTTGCCTTGCAGATTCTAGGCTGACGGGTGTATTCAAATGTAAGGGCTTATCCGTCACGTGACGTGGCACTGCATCGCCTCCTTACCATATTCTTATTGGCCCTTATGTCAGCAAGTCTTTGCCATTTGTCAACATCCCCAATGGGCAGTCGTTGCAGCAAACCTACCAGAGAAGCAACACCGCAAGAACAGTCCCCACCGATCATACTATGAGGCGTGGAAGCACCTGGGTCCTTGTCCCGGCGAAGTGGTACAAGGCCAGGGCTCCCGACACCAAATATTGGAGGGGCGCTTTCGCCTGAACGGCATACCCATGACAGTGACAGTGTGCATTCTACTCCACAGAGAGTGCAATACATGGATGGCGGTAACAATGTGACGCCATCCGACAGGAGATCCGGGGCGAGGACATCCATTACCTCTTCTGGTAGGGGCCCCACCCCAAACCACGGACAAATGAGTGCAGGTGAGCACGACCATGGCAACACCTGTGTACGCGGCTCACTGACAATGATGAGGACTCAGGGGCATCTCGCAGACGACTGACGGCGAGTTATCCCGCCTGCCGGCCGCTCAATCTGACAGTGCGGCAAGTGCTCCCCGAACACTTCAAGTGTGTCCTCAGGCACTGTGCTATACCTCATACCTCATAACTCATATTCTCCGTAGATTCCGAATTCTCGTTTTGGGGAAGGTGCGCACATGTTGCGCTCAAGTTGGCCGTCAAAATTTGATCTTGGTTCCAGAACTGCTCTGGAAAGTCATCACTTATCAAGGCCGTTTTCAAAGTGGGTGCAACAGTACGTTTTCCTACTAGCGTTTTTCTACGTCGCCGACATGACAGTGTGATGTAAACAAGGCCGAACCAAAGGACATGCGCGGGAACGTCGATATCAATGTCGAGTTTCATCCAGACAATAACCGTTACCCTCATCGTCCATGAATATTCAGGCTTGGGATCTCAGGCTGGGGACTCACGAAACTTGCAAATCGTCCGGGACTTTATCTTACACCGCACTGACGTAAACCGCTCACCTTCAGAAAGGTTACACGCTGTCTGGTAGCGAAGTCTATTTTTATGTTGATATCTTGTTTTGTTAATGGATATCGATTTAGGATATGTGTCTCAGCGTCTGACATTATTGCTGGGAGACTCGGAGAGGGAGTGGAAGAGATTCTAGGCATGAGAACCGGTGAGCACATTCAGATGATATACAATGTGTAAATATGACGTGAGCTTTAGTGCCCGTGATTCTCGTGATCACCAAATTTGATGTAGGAGTCCGTGGCGATGCTCAACAACATGAACATATGAGGGCCAGGGCATTCGCAATGTGCGAAGACTCCTGTCGGCGCCTATTTAATAAAGACTTAAGGGATGTGCCGGCAGAAATAGTTTCTGGTATCTACTCTCTTTCACTCCATACGCTTCGTAGGGCAGTTATCTGACTTCTCCGATCGTCTTCAGAGAAGCCGGGATACGCTGATCTCATCGAGAAGCTAGTCGTGACGACAGATAGGTTCATTTGATGAACAGCGCACATGAAGGGATGATACTCACAGTGGACTGAAGACTGTGGTGAGATATCAAGAGTGGCTGGAAGCAGCAACAGAGTGTAATCAAGCAAGTGAAGCAGATGATATGTCTGGCACACAACAGATGAGAACTGATGTTTACATTGGAGAAGTGGAGACATACCTGGCACACAACAGATGAGAACTGATGTGGACCAGGAGCGTACAAAGTACTCTACTTATACTGCTACAGAGGGTGACGCTGGTAACAGCAGGTCACAGTAAATACAAGGCGCATTGTTTTGTACACGGACAAAGGAGTGGACTACAAAGAGAACAAGGCGTAAAGAACAAGAAGAGTCCAGACTATGATATCATAGTGACATCACAATAAAGATAAGAACAAAGGAAAGTACATAGACGAAGTACAAGGGCAATCCAGAGTGGTCCATGATGTCATGTACATGTGTGATGTCATAGATAAGAGAATACAAGAAGTCCGAGATTGTAAAGATCAAAATAATCTAATCTACAAGTCCTGTATATCTAATCTAAAGCAGTCCGTTATCTGCGTGTCCATTGAGCCGCTAAGTGCGCACAGGTCACTTATCAACATCATTATCAGCGTGCGCAGTCCATTGGTGGGGTTTGGCGTTCAGGGTGACAAGCCACGAGTTAGCGCTGTACCTCTTGCGTGGTTGGCCGCGTTACGAGTGAGCCCTGACATTGTTGTCCAAGCTTCGATCGAGTACGTGGCACTATTTTGACGCCTACCATTTTAATCATAACCTCTTCCTATGATAGAGTTGGACGGAGCGGTGAGCGTACAAGCGTGTGATTATGACCGTAATCTCACGTGACGCTGTTCTGTTAGGATATTGGCGCCGCCTGTGGTCTAGCGTCGACTTTGCTGATCATTCTCTGAAGAGCTGCGTGAACACCATCCACGCAGATCTTGTTGAGACCTGGAACCTCAACGACAAGACCAGGGTTAGTTTCCTTGTTTGTCTGTTGTTGCTAGTTACTTATGGGAATAAGTATCTCTCGAGCGATGAGTTCAAAGCCAAGATGTCTCACCTTGTCAAAGATCTAGTGGGATCTGCTGATACGTCGATGTGAGTACAATTATCGTGAAATTGGGAGTAGATTCTCAGCCACGACCTTGGTACGTAGTCCTTCCCAACCGAAGCTGGAGTCGAATTCGCAGATTGGGTTCACGATGCGGATAGGGGCAGGTGAGCGGGTGTTCTTCGTCTCGAAGTCTATTTTGATCTCTCACACCGACTAGTCAGGAGAACGTCCGTTGCGTGATGGGCTACATCGTAGATCTCACGGTTATCTTGGACGCCATTTTCAACACGACCCCCGACGATATTTCCCCGGACTATGTCCAAATGGTCATTGATAGGCACGTTCATTCCGGCCACAGGAATAGGATCCACCGCGATATCCGGAGTTTTGTTACAGAAGCATCCGCCGTCAGGTTTTCTGTACCGCACAAGGACTTGATATTGGAAAAAATTATTGACTTGATCCAGGAATTCTGTGTCCCCACCAGATCTGGTTGACTCGCACCTTACGAATTCTCACGTTGGGTGTAGACATGGATTTGGGAAATAAGTACTGTAGTGGATAGTAGAGTGTACGACTAGCACTAATCTTGATACCCGTAGTCACTTGAGCATGTAAAATGGTACCAATGCATTTTTTTAAAGAAACATTCTGCGGTTGTGCTGCTACATGATCGACACTGACAAACTTTTAGAGCTTTCGCACCCACACCAGACGCGAGCGCGGACCGAAGTCGTCCTGCGTCTGTGTCAATGTCAAAACCACAAAGGAAATACAATCGGGGGGTACGGCGATGGCACCGCCCTTAGGGTTGCCTCAGCACCCGCCAGCCTCTTAGCTTAGGCAAGAGGGTTCGAATCTAGAAAAAGGCTCGGGGATTTTAATGCGCATCGTTGATGAGCCAGTACGGTACTTCCACTATGTGGGACTTCCAACGTGTCCTGCCTGTGCAGTGGAGAGAAGTCTTCGCGAATGAATTTCTCCCGGAACACCCGGATCGTGTCGATGATAGGCTTCAAGCATCAACGTTAAAGCTTGTCGCGTGTTCTAGTGGATAGCGCGTTCACGACTGATTTCGAATGTATCTGTGGAGGAAGGAAACATTATGCCGCACGCAGACGAGACCAAGATAACAGGGGGTGACATACGCTCGTCCATCTTGATGTTAACGCTGTCCCATCAAAACTCATCGCTGTTGATCCCCTCGTACAATGCGCTTGTCCTTAGGCGAGCGACCAGTCTTCTGGCAGAGAAGTTGATGGGGGCGGCGGCTTCGTTCTGGATAACGTCCTCGTAAAATAGATGGAACGTACGCTTAGAGGTGATTTAATGACTTGAGCATAGTAGTGCTTGTGGAAGATGTGAGGGGTTACCTGGGGGGTCGAGTGGGTGGGAGAGAGGTGGGAGACGTTATGAGACAACGGATACGGGACAGGGCAATGCAGAGATGGTACTCACGGACGAAAGCACATGAAAGGCTTGAGGAGAAGAAGGGCGCAAGCCCGGTTCATCTTTCGATGTCGTGGCGTAACAGTGGCACGTTGGTACCACAAAATTATTTGGACATGCCATGATTGTACAGGTTTCCGTTTGCGTCGGCGTACGTTACTTTGTTTATAAAGCAAAACGAGAGACGAAACAAAGAAGACGCTCTACTATCATTCACGTTGTCATCGTTGGCTTATTTCCTGTGTGTGCAAAGAAGAAAAGCAGAGGACAACATTACGCAACGTCGGCGCACAAAGGTCGCGGTGGGATAGGGTTCTGTATCCCAAGACGCACGGTAATGAATGGCAAAAACAAAAGTAATGCCTCTGATATTCTCAACTGTACAGAGAAAGAAAGTGTATCCAAGACGTAGCGTATAGGATCTGCAACGTAGCCGAAAAGTTATGAATTCCGGCTGCTCCGAGACTGAGCAAGAGTACGCCATGCCCTGCGCCGAAGATACACGTCCATGCAATTTATCGAATCGACGTTCTCAATCTCCCGCAAAGCATCGTCAATATGTAAATCAGGGTCTAGGTTCCCGCGAAGCACATTGCCTACTGTTTCCAAGAGCATAGTCGTAATGTGTTCCGGATATAAAAAATCTGAGAACATACCCCGGCCTCGAATAACGAGATCGCAAATGATATTGAGCAGGATATTTTGCGTCCCGAGCGATTCCCTGCTCTCTGTCCAGAGGGACGTGATTTTCCTGAATGTCTCAACGTAAAAGACCCTATCGGATCCCTGCGATGAGGACGTGGATAAAATTTGTCGAAGGGAGAGGAAGAAAAGTTCGACGGTAAAGCCAAGACCGCCGCCATCACGTAAATCTTGCAGACGCCACAGTTGCCGTGTCATCAGGCCATCGGACCTGCGCAGTGGGACAGGTATCGTGTCGATAGATTTCAAGCTTTCAAGTGTCTCGATAGTGCCCCGTCCCTCGAGGATATCGCGGAGTTGAATGCTCAGCCTTTCCAAGGCTTGGACTTGCCGTCCAAGGAATATAAAGTGTGAAGTGACGGAGGTGGTACCAGTAGGCGTAAAATTGGAGAGTTCACTGATTAGAAAGGGTCCAGAATACTTGAGCTCGCTGAACGATATACTAGGGAGCTGTCGCATCAATCCGTGACTGATTTCGTCCATCCTGTCTTGGAGAAGGGAGACCCGCTCGTCGAACTCCGTGCCATCGGCCTTGATTTCCAACTCCGAAATCTGTGATTCGTGGTTTCGTAAGATTTCTTCGACCTGCTCTCTGGTCCGCGTCTGGCTCCAAGGCTCGAATGCTCGATGTAGATCCCCAGCGCACTCCCATGCTATCTGGAGACGTTCGTCGATCCACTGAGTGGTCTTCAGAGCCGACTCGTCCACTCGACCCACATCCGGTTGAATACGTGTCAGTCCGCTCACCGCGTACCGAGCGAGTACTTGCAGTGGGTTACTCCTCAGCGTCTGCTGAGCGGCCATGAGCGAAAGGCATGTCCAGCGAACGGTGAACGACTGATCGGATCTGCTCGTCGGTGGTTCGTTGATCTTCTCCATGTGGCCTATCTCGCTGATCAGCTTGGAGACTTCTCCAAACCACTCCAATTTAAAATCGATACAGCAAACAAGCGACGCCGCAGCATCAATACATGCGCGCATGCGTCTACGTCTTGCGTCATCGCTCTCGAAATGATTGTGGTTGTTGCATGTCTCGAACAGGTAGCGCACACACCGAGAGATGGTGTAGACAGCGGGACCTTCTGGCGAACGTTGGGAGATAGGGCCGAGGGTGAGTTGTCCGCTAGCGAGGGAATGATCGGACATGTTGGCGTGGGGGCCACGCTGAGATGAGACGTCTCTCCACACTGCTCGGCCCCATTCTGTGTTGAAGGAGCCAGGGATCGCCAAGGCGAGGGGTTCCACGTTGGCTTTGACCGCGGTGTTATTGACCAACCATTGGAGGGCGCGCACATCGCGACCTTTGCGACCTTTGGACTCGTCCATCACCAGCTGTTCCCGATATGCTTCCAACTTGAAGCTCATCGACGTACGTCCCGTACGAACACTGAGATAACCTCGTTGGAAATTCTGTGCCCAAAAGAGTACCCGGCGTGAGATGGGGGAGTGGTTTGGCGATCGCGGATCTACGAGTCTCGTTAACACGTCGCTCAGGTAGAACGTGCCACAAAAGCATGCAGGAAGGATGGTGGTAACCCCGACAGTCGTGTTAAGACCCAGCATAGAATCAGCAAGGCCCCCAAAAAATAGGAAAAGCGAGCAATGCATCAGCATAGGGACCGTGTCCGCCATCAGCTGGATTCTTTTGGCACCCTCGAAATAGAATTGTCGAAATCGCGCCCTCTTTAACGGGTGATTGTATCGCTGGAAGACCTGCATATAGGATCGGACCCACTGTTGAACGAGGATTGCAAAGAGTGCCGCAGACAAACTGCATACGAGGCCGATAACCCAGCAAACGTTTACTCGAATATCGGAAGATGATGGGAGGATTGGTGGATAAGGCGGCGGAGGTGGTGGGATGGAAACCTGTGGGGCGATGGATGCAATTTGCTGCGAGATCTGAGCCAGCATCGCGACCGACTGTTGTTGGTAATACGCCGATTCTTGCGCAGGATTCACTTGGAGATTTTGAATGCTTTGGACGAGGAAAGAAGTGAGAACGGCAGCAAACAAGCCAGCCTGTGGACATACACGTGAACTTGAGTCTACTATTAGACGGTCATTCACACGTACAAATGTTGGGACTCCATTCATATCCGCTGCCAGGCTTTGAAACCGAGCTTCGTCGTGTATCTGAGCTTCTTCGCCGTAAAGATTCCAAAGAGCATTGGCACCATCGTCGAAATCCTTGTACTCGCTGTGGGCCTCTGAATGAACTGGGCCGTCTGAAGAATTGTCCATTGCCCCTAGGCTCCCTCCTGAGTCTACAACGTATCACCCACTGGTCAGATCTCCACGCACTCAACAAAATATACCAAGATACGCACTGGCACTAGGTCCCAAATGTCGTTCAAGAGTCTCCGACCGAGGCTCTTCTCCTAACTCATCTTTTGGGCTGTCAATACACATTGGATAAGAGACGATCTCAGTCTCACCGAGAGATAGCCGCTGGCCTCGCTCGGGATCACCTACGTACCCTCTATGTCTGGTCATCGGGATATTAAGTAGAATGGGCCGAAATGTCTGCTATGGAGCGAAGGGGGTGAGGAGGCTCAAGTGCAGCGTGCGATATTGTAAAATCAGGCCTCCTCATGGCAGTGGTAAATCCTGTGAAATGTACCGTGATCCTGTGCATATATTGGACTCTAAGGTTTGAGGTACCTACTCTAATACGAGTAATGAGATCTTCCGGCTTCGATTCCATCAGTTGTAGTACTAGCGGCTCAGCGCATAAGGCGGGATATTTGGGAGACTTCAGCGCCGGCGCCAGCGTAACGATTCTAGATAGCTGGGCTCTTTGCAACTTGTCCACGGCGATGATCACGGGTCAAAAAAAGTAACGAACACCGTACGCAAACGTGACAGCAGCACCCTTTTTCTGATTTTGTGAATTTTCGTCTGTGGCCCTGGTCGTTGGCGCGTCCTGTGTTTACTAGGTTATGTAGGCTAGACAGACTCAGTGACTCGAATGCGGCCGCAGAAAGAGCTCCAGGACACCATTCTACACCCTAGGGGGATATGCCTTCAGTACATAGTACCGAGCGTTATCATAATACTCAGCATGTGCTAGTGTTGGCCCCGGCAGAATGGAACCAACCACATTGCGTGTGTATAAGTGAGCAGTGCGCCCGAGCGCTAAGCACTGTATATGCGCAGCTGTCAAATGTCACGAGCCCCGGAGATACACGAGGGGATTGGAATTACAGTAACTTTTGGGGTGGACTTGGGCGCAATCAAATGCGGGCGTAGCGGAGTTTGACGAAGCTAGCGCTCTCACATATTTGGAAACAAGCGGACTTACGGTGCAGAGAGGAGTGGCGATCGAAGTTGACAACAGCTGCACTGCCTATTTCCTTGCGCGCGTCGAGTTTCGTGGCATGGCATCCCTTCTCGCTTCTTTCCTACTTGTGAACTTCAGTCCTTCCTTAAGCTTTCTCGCTTGGCTCTCCGTCGTTGACTTAGAGACAAAAGCGGACCCAAGAGAGGAGCGGACTTTGCTTGGTGGCTGAGTTGAACGAGACCAATCTTGCGTACAGTATTTTTTCCTAAACTCACGGGCCTTTCTTTCTTTCGTTTTCGTGCAGATTTTACAGGCTCTTGTTTCATCTACCACACTCAACATTTCCCTCTTCTGTGCGGTGGCTGTAGCATCTTCTATGTTGTTTTGTCCAGTACATTTTGTGCCAGTGCGGACAGCCATCCCGCGTGCGCGACAAGTTGTTCAACGCAAACGTTGTTTGTATTGAAAGGCAAAACATCGACCGTCTTCCCTTCCGTCGAGTTCCGTGCTGACGACGTGTTGGGGTATCGCGTCCCGTCGTTTAATATCGCCATGACCTTTACTACACACATGACACAGGTGCAGATGACCTGCCAGAACACGACATACCCATTCTGTGAGTATTCTATGTCATCAGGCGATCGGTCAGGCGCAGCGAAACGCAGACCTCGGAACGCAGACCTTGTCGACAAGTTTTATACAACATCCCAGGTTCCGTCCCTGAGAGTGCTCGCGGCAGCATCGATTCGACCTACTACATGCAGTACACCGCAGAGGCAAACCGTGGTCTTAGGTCACTCTGTCGGAACAAGTACGTCGAGTGTTTTCCCATTTTCCCCAGGTATCCTTTCATGCTACCGCACCGCAGGTCGCTCTCGAACGCCCACTCCTCCGTCAACAACGCGACAGGCTACACAAACTTCCACGTCTCCCTCGCTGATATCACACTGACGAACAACACCGGCACGATCCCGGGCCACGTGTCAATCACGGCGTCGAACATGTCCGCCGTCGGTGCGGGCGGCGGTACCGTCTTCGTTGCGTCAGGCCTCGACACCAGCTTTACCGCCGCCTCTGCACCATCGCCTATCGACCTCACTGCGCAAGGTAGGACCGTGCCGTGACTTGGCCCTCGTATTGCGGCGCTGTCGTCTAACTCGTCTAGTGGCAGCGGCAACGATGCGGCAGGCGCCTGGGCGTCGTCGGCGCTACCGTCCTCGGGGCGCTTCTTGCGGGCGTTGCGACGCTTCTTTTGGCTTGAGGAGCGGACTACACATCACGCATGAACGGTGTTGGTTTAGGAACAGCTGTTTATTGCTCTAGTTTGGTCAAGACTTAGTTTAGCTAATGTTTGGTTGTCGTGTGTGGGACTTGGTTTCTTACCCTAAATCTGCTGATTAGTTCCGTACCGTGGTGCCAACATGAAAACACACGTTTACTCCTCTGGATGTGAGGCGCTCTTCTCAACAGAAGCATACACAAGTCGTGACTTTCATGGATTTGGAAGCTCATCCCCAGTGGAAATCCCGATGTATTGACTTGAATGGAGCTGAATAAAAGTGGCTGGGATTGAAATGGACGTGTGGGAAATGAATTGTATTGATTCCGTTGTAATCATATTGCGTACAGATTTAGATTATTCAATATTATTCAATGCGAATGAATAATCTTGATTTCGGCTGCATCCACGGATGCCTTTGCTTGTTGCGCACCACCCTCGTTGTTGTGAAACATTGCACACGTGAATATGTGAATGTCATATTCGATCTCTGTGAGCTGCAACACGTCTGAAATGAGCATCAAGTCGTCGTTCTCCCTTCTCGTCTGTATCTTTGGCTCCGACTCCCGTCTCAACTCTGGGCTGTCTACTGCATTCCCCTGGCTGTGTATCGTGTCTCTGGCGACCTCCTGTCATTGTCTCCGCGTCTCGATCTACTCTGGTTGACCTGATGCCGATCTCGCGCGACCCACGAGCCTACAAATGTGGGTGTTCAATGTACTGTAAGATACTTCGCCCAGTTTCAAAGTCGACGTATTATGGTCATGCGAAGTATCGCAGACTCGACGATGGTAAGCTGAGCATATTGCCCAATTTATGGTCCCATGCTCACTGGATCTCGCGCATGTAAGAGCCTTCCACGTCGTTTCCTAATGGCCATCCGGCGTCAAGACCATCAGCTCGCACTACGGAGACTGGGTCACACTCGCGTTCTATGGCAAACGGGAAGTGCACTCGATTAGAGTCGGATCACAGTGATCTGGGGGAGCAGCCTCATGACGACCACGCGCACGGAGATGACCACGCAGAGAGTGATCACCCTATGCAAGACGACAACGCTGCACCGGAACAGGGGCCTCCCCAGCTGGGGACTCGAAACGGAGACAGCGACACCGAGTCCTCTCAAAGTGAACACAATGAAGACATAGGCATATCCTCGTCTGCACGGCAGGGTTCTTGGGGTGATCACAACGCCCATCGTGCACATAGCCCCCTCTCGGACGACGAAGGGAACCAACGGGGGAATGGGAGTGCATACGCCAGGCGTGATGCGCAGCCTGACGACCTCCCTGGTGGCCCGAATGACTGGGATCCTGACACCATCGTACCTCATCTCGATGTGCTCCACATTTCTATGGAGTTTATCAAGAGTCTCTCGCACGCATCCTTAGACGACGATCCTATTCCTGCCGACATCCGCGAGCGGTTGCGCTCTCCCATCACAGAGGTCATTGGCGTTGACGGGGAGTTGAGATTCAGTGTGAAGCTTCTATTGTCGACTATAAACGGGTCTCAGGCGACTTACGAAAGTGTCTGCCAGTGTGCTACCGTCAAGGAATACGTTCCCGGCGCAGACATCCAATCTTATGATCACATGAAGCGGACAATTGCCGATCTGACGGGGGTGGTCCCGATTATGACTGACATGTGCCACAAATCTTGTGTGGCGTTCTCTGGACTGTTCTCGGACCTTCGCACTTGCCCTGAGTGTTCTTCTGTGCGATACGAGTCTGTCACCCGAGGGAAACACGTTGTGTCTGTACCTTGTAAGCAAGCACTCACGATACCTGTGGGACCACAGATACAGGCTCAGTATCAATCGCGTGAAAGCGCATGGAAGATGGGGCACCGACGTCGAGTGATGGAACCCTTGCTGGCTAGGCTGCGTGCTGGTGGTTCTATCGAAGTCTACGACGATGTGTACTGTAGCTCACTCTTGCTCAATGCAGCAATACGCGGCGATCTCTCGGCCGACGACACCGTATTGATGCTCTCGATCAATGGTGCACAACTGTATCAGAGCAAGCAATCGGATTGCTGGATCTACATCTGGGTTCTACTGGATCTGGCACCTGACTTACAATACAAGAAGAAGTATGTACTCCCTGGTGGCTTTATTCCTGGTCCAAACAAGCCTAAGAATCTGGACTCGTTCGTCTACACCGGCTTGCACCATCTTTCGGCGCTCCAGAGGGACGGACTACGCGTGTGGGACTGTTCCACGGGGCGAATCTTCACTTCGCATCCGTTCTTCTTCTTGGGTACCGCGGACGGACCTGGACTATCGGTGTTGCACGGGCAGGTAGGACACCACGGCGCGTATGGGTGTCGCGAATACTGCGGTTTGAGAGGGCGTCACAAACCCGGGGGTCCCCATTATTACCCCACACTCCTCAAGCCATTGAACTACGAGCTTCCTGGGTGCGATCACACCGATGTCGACGTTTTCCGGCTTCCTAAGGCCTCGGCTGCTATGTATCTTGAGAACTTGGGCAGACTTCTTCAAAGCCGCACCGACACACAGTTTAAAGAGAATTGGAAAGAGACTGGCCTGTGCAAGCCAAGTATCTTCTTGGGCCTGGATCCAAAGCACTCGACTGGTCTCCCTGGGTGCCTTGCTATTGACCACATGCATATCATCGCGATCAACCTTCCCGACTTGCTCATAAGTCTCTGGCGCGGGACTATAGACTGCGACAAGAAAGATTCCAGGGATCTCTGGGACTGGGTCGTACTCGTCGGCGACACTTGGAAAACGCACGGCCAGGATGTAGCACGCTGCTGTCCGTACTTGCCTGGCTCGTTCGGTTGCCCTCCTCGGAACCCCGCTGAGAAGATCTCCAGTGGCTACAAAGCCTGGGAGTCTCTCGTATATGTATTTGGGTACTGCCCGGCATTGCTCTACGGTATTCTTCCGCGATGCTACTGGCAGAACTTCTGCAAGCTAGCGTCCGCTGTTCGGCTCCTCCAACAGCGTGCGATATCGGTCACCCAGCTGCAAGTGGCTCATCGACTTGTGCTCGCCTTTACCGAGGAATATGAGGCGATTTATTATCGCCGAATGACATCACGACTCCATTTCTGTCGACAGAGCATCCACGGGCTCTCTCATCTCGCTCCGGATGCCGTCCGTCTGGGTCCTGGCGCCTACTCGTCTCAGTGGACTATGGAGCGTACCATTGGCAACCTGGGTGAGGAAGTCAAACAACCGTCAAACCCATATGTGAACATGGCAAACTGCGGTCTGCGTCGCTCACAATTATCCGTGATCCACGTGATTCTACCTGACCTAGAGCCGGATGCCCCCAGCCTACCACAAGGTGCCATCGACCTCGGTGATGGCTATGTCCTTCTCAGGGCTCGGGACGAGACTGGTGTCACTCTCGTAGGAGAACAGGCAGATGCAATCCACGCGTACTTGTGTTCGGACACAGACGAGGGGCAGGTACCCTTAGACTGGCAGCCAAGGTACATCTGATGGGCCCGTCTTCGCCTTCCTAACCTGCAAATCGCTCGCTGTGCGTGGAAGGAGGTTGCACGGGCAGGATCCGCCGAGAGTGTCCGTCGTTCCCGTAACGTAAAGGTGAGTGGCATTACCATTAAGATGAGATTCGCATCTTATTTTCCTAGTTTACTGCTACGGAGGAATACTTCCTTATCGGCGAGGTACAGTTCTACTTCCAAAGCGACCACTCCGGGGTAGAGCGCGCGTATGCGCTGGTCTCAGTTTGGTCTGAGCCAGACCAGGAGCTGCTTGAAGAATCTTCGAAAACGGTATATTCATGCGCATACCAGGGTCAAGCGGCCCTGCAGGTTATAGATGTGAAAATTATCGAGTCCGTCGTAGCTATGGTGCCCATGATGCCACGTGAAGGAGACCGAAGCGCTCGGTATTTTCTGCTTGAGAAGCCCGGGCTGGATGTAGCAGAAATAGAGGATGTTCTCGATGAATGAATGAAATTGAATTGTCACTGTATTTACATGTGCTGCAGCTCAGAACCGTATGACTACATCGATCGTGGGGTGGCGATGGATCTCTCACTACACACGCAATGGTGCTGGAAGGAATGACATTGTATTCAAGCGGCAAGATAGTACGTGGGTACATGCGATCAACTGACAGACGTGCTACAACTAAGATGTCGAATTGGATGGAACGAGAGCGACAAGGGGGATGGAACATGGGATAGAACTCGGACAGTGGACGAAGACACGGGAAGCGGAGATAGGATGACTGGGACGGGTAATGAGATAGACACCTGCGTCATTGAGAGAGACTGGACAGGGACGTACCCATGGCTCGAGGAACGACCGCGAGGCACTATGCCACGCGGCGCTAGCCACCCCTCCGCGGGACACAACGGGCATGATGCGAGGCGTGGAGGGCCGTAGATGAAGCTATGGGATCTTGGAGGTAGCCAGGGATGACCGCGAGGTGGTTGTGCACCAGACGGGGAGCAGAGAACAAAGAACGATTCTCTGCGGGATGGAGAGGCAGTTGGAGTCAGGATGGGCGATGCAGAGAAAGCGAGGGCCCCAGGTAATGCTAACAGGTGGCCTCGCATGTTGATACAGATATCCCACGGGAAACGCGGGTGAGATATACAGTGACGGTGAGACAGAGAGTGTCAGTATAAAAGACGGAGACAAGGCGGCGAGAGACGAGAAGAAGACGAGAAGAAGACAGAGAACTTAAAAAGACGACGAGACGACGAGGCGAGAGACCAACGGGTGGTGGAGGTAGGCGGCAGTGATCACACAGGAAAGTTGCAACTCGACATTTCGAGGGGAGAGTATACCAGCAATTAATTAACGCGGTCGTTATACAGCACAGTGTAGTTACTCGATCTTCCTTTTTTTATTCCTAGAGTCGCTACTCTCCACAAGGATTTCGGGGTCGACATCGGCGAGTGTGGTGTTGGGGTTGGGATCGGTACCTTGATTGTCAGTCTGTACGCATTTATTGAAGAGACGCCGCTGCGACAAAAGTCAGTCCGAGTCACGCCAGTGGGAACGTTGGCGAGTACTTACATCTTCCGGGAAATGCAACCAGGCATGTTTATTGGCATGGTACCTGCGGACACCGTCTGGCATGGTCGCATAAGGTGGGGGGGAGGGTGGCGGGCCATACAAGTAGTCAACCTCAGAGAATTCGAATTCCATAGCGCCAAGTTCGATTCTTGATACGACAGTAGATAAGGATGACCCGTAGCAGTGTGAGTCTCAAGACGAGTTACCGTTCATGCAACAGTCTATTTCGTTCCCCAAGGATTCGATACATCGCGTCGTTCCTGCACCGCAGGAGATCTTGCAAGGTGGCCTCATGGATCAGTGCCTTGTTCATGTCGCAGGCCCTCTTGGCTTCGATGACCTTGATAGCCTTTGGAGTTGGGCCGTCACCAGAGGGTGCATTGCCAGAAGACATGCCAGAGGGTGCGCTACCGGTAGACATCTAGAACCAGGAACCAGAGAATACAGAGGGGCGCATATTCACATCTGTGATGAGTAAGTGGCTGAATGTGGCTTAACTGTATAGTCGCCGGGAGCAGCCGAAATAGACAAGAAAGGTCGGGAGTCGCAATCCCTGCCAACCGCATAGCATACACCTCCTCCCTGGTTCTCGTTCCCGCACAGCGTTTACGTTTTCCTCTCTGAGTTTCCTCTCGGCTTTTTACGTTTCTGGTCACTACATTCCCGCTCTAAGACAAACCGCCCTGAAAATCAATTCAGACCGACACGCCTTGCACACGATGTTGTTTACACCTGGTCATATGACTGAATTGCTCCACTCTCAGCTAGGCGACGTGCGCTTCTCAGAAGCCAGCTCTTCTGGTTACCAATCTAGGGAGGCCCCTCGTTCTGTGGATCCATATATGCTTGGTTGCAACCTGCATACTCAGTCATACCACCACCTGCATCCGCCCTCACTCTGGTCGCCTTTCTCTGGATCAAAAGACACTAGCACCCCCCACACAGAGGCCTCACACAGTCAAGAATCGTTCAACACCTCTGGATCGATCCAGATGAGATCTCAGGTGAGTGCAAGTCATCTCAGTTCCGCTCTGTGGATCTAACCACGATTGTACCAGGAAAAAAAACGCGTCCTCTCCCAAGCCACTCACGAGGACCTCTTCGGCGCACAAAATCCGGTGTATATGCACCTATACACGGAAAACCTCAAGCTGACCGCAAGCCATGAAACTCTTGAGTATGTCTGTCGCTGTTCGTCAAGCAGCTAACCTACAGTACGCAATAACAGGAAAGCGTTTCAGGCCCTTGCGTCTAGTGGTCCAACCCCCCCTGCCATGCCTATCGACGAAATCGACGAATCCCCCCACCGACCTGGATCCCTCGGCCTACCCCGAGATCAAGTATTGGTTCAAACACCTACGACGCGCGGAACGCATAAGACAAAAAGAGTTCTCACAGGGTACTACACGCAGAGGACCAGCACCCGCTGGCGAAAACCGAGAGTTTTGGTTCTTC
Source organism: Lactarius hatsudake (assembly GCA_024734325.1). Lineage (NCBI taxonomy): Eukaryota > Fungi > Basidiomycota > Agaricomycetes > Russulales > Russulaceae > Lactarius > Lactarius hatsudake. Next base: position 108,609 of record JANSJP010000139.1, read on the forward strand.
GAGGACAAAGACGGGACGATGTTGGATGGTTATGAGGTGGCCAGAATAAGAGCCGATTCCAAAGTGATCTGGGAGTCTATGTGCAAGAAATATGGATGGCTTGGGCTGCCATGGGGGAGGGTTGGGGCGGAGCGCCATCGGGAGTTCTGGCAGAGGATCGAAGCTAAGTACCCCGTTCTCCTCCTCTGCGACTCCCATTACAAGGCCAACTCTATCACAACATACGACTACACTCACTGGTACCAGGCAAAATACCCCGACAGCGTGGCCCCCGAGGGTAGCAGCCAGAAACGCTCGCGTACTGCGAGCCCCGTGTTGTCCCGGAAATCACGCCGGCATAGTCTTCGCTCGGGTCCCAGGTCACGCCAACGGAGCTCCGATGAAGAAGAGGAAGAGGACTCCGACCTCGATGGGGAAGAGAACGCTGACAGTGACGAAGACGATGCCGACGATTCTACTCCCTCCGTCCCTACTCCACCCCCCCCTCCAGCGCGACCCAAGGCGCGGCCTGTCACTCGGCGCACGCGTGGCAAGTCTTCCACGTCACCGCTTGCTTCTCGTTCGACTATCGACACCCCACCCCCGCCCTCGTCCACCGCCCCTTCCACTCAACCTGCATGTTACGATCGGACTCATCGGTACGGATTGTGGACTCGTGGGGTTCTGACTACCCTAGTATTAGTCAGGGACAGTCGTATCAGTCAGCGTGCAGTATCACATGTATCGGACTTGACTCACACCTAGGACAGCTGTAGTAGGGTTCGAGCTGTTATCGCTACTAGGTACTTTACTTTCAGGAGGAGCTTCAAAGCCCCTCGTCAACTGTATAACTACTGGGACGTACGAAGACCGAGCTCCCCAGCTTGGTCTTCTTGAATCACCAGCATCATTCTGCGACTCATCTTAACTGTCTGTCTCGTCCTCTCTCTCTGTCTCCTAGTGCGGCTTGCCTTTGCTTGGCGGCTTGCAAGACAACGTATACGCCTGGTGGATATCGCCCCAGTGCTGTGGACGGTCGCGTTCCTACTACGGACGCGTACCTACTTCTGCTAAGTCGCCCCACGCCTACTCTACCACTGTCTCTCGCTCAAGTCGAGCACATTAGGACGGGCCTAACGCAACACTGCACCTCTCAATGTTCCCACCGAAGGCAGCAATATGCCGGTCCTGCGCGAGGATGAGAACCCCACGGCGTCTGCTCCCTCCAATGGTCTGTCGGGACCGCCTGAAACTCAGCACGTTGCTGCGACGACCAGTGGCCATGGCACAGAGGCGTCCATTGTACGTCCACTCTCTTCCCCCTGTTTTCTACGTGACTAACAACATCCTATCACCAAGACCATCCCGAACCCACTGTACGTCCCTGCGACCCCACACGCACGATTGTCGCTAACTTGATTCCCAGCGCCGACATCATCTGGAGTACTCCCACCCCATCCACCTCTTCAGTACCACCACCAGAAGGCGCCAGCATTCAAGCTCACGAAGGTATGCCCTTTACCCCATCGCAATAGCAATTGATCTCAACCCACCAGGACCTGGCCAACAACGCAACTCCGCCGGCACAAACGACGACGCACCGGTCACCCCGTTGGACGCAACAGCAAGCACTCCCATCCAGGTCGCCAAAGGTACACCGTCTGAGTCCGCACCCACCAATGACGTCCCTGTAGGACCTGGCCCCCAACGCGAACCGAATTCCACCATCACAGCCGACGACGCGGCAACGACACCCACGGACCCGGCAACAAATGCCCCGACGCCTGGCACAGTGTCGACCAGTGGTACCTCGGAGCCCACCTCAAACCCGATTAACAAGAGCATCCCGAAGACCAAGGCAAAGAAATTAGGCATCATGCGCCCCGGAAAGAGCACAACTGCAAGGTACGTCTCGGTTGTCATTCCGATCACCTGTCCTTACAATCTCCTATAGGAACCTGTACGCGATTGACTTCCTCAAAGACCACCCAGTGACCTGTGAGGAGTTTTCAAGGGTGTGGAATGACTTGGACGAAGATACCCGCACGGTGAGTCGTCCAGTTTTCGCCTGACACGTTCTAACGCTCGATTGTATCCACAGATATACACCCGATGCAAACACGAGATGAAGAAGAAATCCGCTGGCTCGACGCCGGCCTGAAGACTTCGCTGGTACGGTGGTACCTCAGTCAAGTCAAGTTTGGTAGTTTGGTGGTTCTTAATAGTGTACTAGAATGAATTCGTTTGTCATATGTTGCAGCGAAATGGACGCGATTCAGTTAAATGCATTGTAATTCATTTCTATGTATCATTCAATAAGATTCAATGGCATTCAACAGATATCATTAAAATTCAACGGGCAAAACCAATCCCCGTACAATCACATTCAACAAATATCATTTTTATACAACACACAATTGAATCCAAATGGATATAGTCCAAAATTTCGGATTTGATTGAATACATTCAATCAAATTCAATCGCATACATTTTCATTAATCGGGATTCCCACTGGGGCTCATCCTTCCGCACTATTATTATTGCTGGTTTAACACACTACTTGGTCACAACCGTCATACCCCGGTACAGTTATGTCATTTGCCATACCATTTACGAAACCCTCCGTACGCTGATCGTTTCCGGATTGGCGCCATCTTACACACGCAATCTTCCCTCATGCTGTGTAATTGCCATACAGTACATACGCCTAGTCACTGTGAATCATAGGTGCGCTCAACGCGCATCGTTTCACGGTCATCTGGTCATGGCCATGACCTGCCTGGATTTTCTTGGTACTAAATACCAAATATTGAGTTACAGTAATCATGGTATTGACACAACACGTCGTTGGGAAATTTCCCAGGAGCAAGAGAGAATCAGCCAATCAATGTGATCTCCTGAGCGATCTTATGTACAAAAAACAATTAGAAAACGATTCTAATCTAAGGAGAGCCTCGAGGCTCGCTCGGGGCTCAGTCGCGCCGGTGAGTTAGGTGATGTCGCTCTGGGTGTAGCTGGTGGGGTCTGTGGTATGTCGGGCAGCGTAGGTGTGGAGAACCCGCCGGCCAGCGGCATCACATCGTGGGGTAGATGTTCGGATGTCTCTAAGAACTCGACCAGACCCCGGCCATTAAGGGCGGAGATTCCTTCCAGGGTTTCGGGGGGGAGCTCACTGCAGTGAACTTTCAAAAGGTGATCCTTTATTTTATGGGGACGCTTCCACTGGTAACGGCAGAACAGGCATTGGCGTGGCGGACTGTGTACGTCGATTTCATGCCGCCTGAGTTCTTGCAGCCTTCTGAAGCGCATGCCGCACGCTTGGCAAACATCATCTAAACCCTTGAGCCCAAAGGAAGGCATCGCCACGGTCTGGTGCTCCGTACTTGTTCTGAGGCTTTTATCGTTGGTGGGCCAACTTGAACTTGAAGGACCTTATGCGCGTATGAGCCACCAGTAAGCAATGCCACCGCCAAGAAACATAAGGCATACCCAAACTTTTGAGTTCGGCAGGAAGCACAGTTGTATCCGAATCTGTTCCTGGACTCTGGTCGTTGGTAGGCACTTTTGTGCAAGAGTATTTACTGTGAAAATAGGAGAGCATCATAACACTGGCGAGTACTCACGAGACTTGGATAGAGGTGTGGAGGACCCGCCGGCCAGCGGTATTACATCGTGGGGTAGATGTTTGGAGGTGTCTAAGAACTCAACCAGATCCCTGCCATTCAAGGCAGATATTCCTTTCAGGGTTTCGGGGGAGAGCTCATTGCAGTGAACTTTCAAAAGGTGGTCCTTTATTTTATGGGGACGCTTCCATTGGTAACGGCAGAACAAGCATTGGCGTGGTGGGACTGTGTACTTGGCTTATGTGCCGCCTGAGCTCTTGCGGCCTTCTGAAGCGCACGCCGCACGCTTGGCAAGGATGGTCTACATCGCTGGCGGTGCCAGCTGCTGACTCTGATAGTCAGAAACCCTAGATACGTTGACACCGGACGTTCAAACATCACCTAAATTCTTGAGCCCCAAGGAAGGCATCGCCACGTTTTGGTGTTCCGTACTCGTTCTGAGGCTTTTATCGTTGGTGGGCCAACCAAGACCTTATGGGCGGGTGTTAACCGACGGGCATCATGATACCGACGGATGCTCACTGGACATGACCCCGGTCCTATCGCCGGTTCTCAGAATTCTTTCCAAGTCATCATCACGAACGAAGTCCACATCGCAAGGCGGCGCACGCTGCACCGTCAACGTGGTCAAGTGGTGAAATACGGAATGGATCTGCGACACTCACATCCGCGATATCTAATGGTAATGGTAAGTCAGTATGAGCCACTCGTAAGCGATGCCACCGCCGAGAAACGTAAGGCATACCCAAACTTTTGAGCCCGGCAGGATGCACAGTTATATCCGAATCGGTTCCTGGATTTTGGATGTTGGTAGGCACTTTTGTGCAAGAGTATTTACTGTGAAAATAGGAGAGCATCATAACACTGGCGAGTACTCACGAGACTTGGACAGAGGTGTGGAGGACCCGCTGGCCAGCGGTATCACATTGTGGGGTAGATGTTCGGGGGTATCTAAGAACTCGACCAGACCTCGGCCATTCAGGGCGGATATTCCTTTCAGGGTTTCGGGGGAGAGCTCATTGCAGTGGACTTTCAAAAGGTGATCCTTTATTTTATGGGGACGCTTCCACTGGTAACGGCAGAACAAGCATTGACGTGGTGGACTGTGTACTTGGCTTATGTGCCGCCTGAGCTCTTGCTGCCTACTAAAGCGCCGGTCGCACAGTCGGCAAAGAACCGGGGGGAGTGTATCGCTAGGGATGTCACCTACCGATTCTGACAGTCAGAACCCTAGACACGCTGACATCGGACGTTCAACGACACCTAAACTTTCGAACTGCACGGAAACAGGGTGCATCGCCACGGTTACAAGCTCCATATCTGGGACTTGATCGATGACAAGCCAAGAACAAGAACCTTATGGGCAAGGGTGTTGGGTGTGTAAATCGAAGAGTACCTAGATGCCAACGGGTGCTCACCGAACATGGCCTTGGTCGCAAAGTTCGACGTTTCGGAGTAATCCCAATCCATGGTATCTGAACTTTCACCATTTGACACCCTGACTACGCTACACATTGCCGCATCAGGTTGGAGGGTTTCCAGGGACTATGGACATGAAGGAATAAATAATGATGCTTATAAACAATTTTCACTCACTGTCTGTAGAGATTTATAGCAGCGGGCAGCCGAATAAGTGAACGATGTGTGAGCGTGGAGGATCAGAGGAGAGCGTATGCTTCTCTGCTTACAAATATTATTCATTGATAACCGTTTGGCCACAATAATATAACGATTATCTAATATGCCGGCGGTTTGCCGGACTGCATCCGTTCCGGGCCGCCGAAAACCAACACTCCCAATCGACCCAACTACCGTGACGCCTCCAGCCACCGCGACGCCGGCGGCATGCCAAAAACACCAGCACCACAGAATGGCAACTGGCAAGGTGACGACGGCGATTCAACCACGCTGGGGCGGTGTCCGACTCGACCCCGACAGCGACCACGAGCCCACGACAGCGGTTGAAGACGATGACAATAGCGCATCGCAACATCGAACGACCACGACCACCATGACGGACGACCACGACCACGACGACCACGATGGACGACGACTCGGGCGACGACGACGGTTGGGGATGCGACGACGGCAGGGGGCAGTCACACAGCAACGCCGCAACGGGCTCAGTTAGTACTTCAAGTTGTTTAGTAGTTATTATTGCTAGTAGTACTGCACTGGTAGTGTCAGTGTTAAGTTGTACACTGCGGGTTACTTCCTGCGGGTAGTAATACGGGTGGCGGGTTAGCTGAGCTGCCACCCGTAGCCGTACCCGTCCTAACCCGTAGCCGTGACCCGCGCGGCTCACCCGAACCCGTGCCGTTGCCTACCCCCACCCCGTTCGCATGTCGCCACTGCGCAGCAACCTGGGCGGGGTAGGCGCAGGTCTGAGCGCACCCCCCGCTTCGCGCGAACGGGCGCGCGCGCAAATGGGTGAAGAGCAGCGTACCTCTTCCCATTCCCGCGCCGTCCCTCGTTTGCGCGCCCCCTGCGCGTAAACCAGGAGAAGAGGAGGGCCCCTCCACGCCGCTTCCGTGGTTGCACGCGGCCCGCTCCCGTTCGCGCGTGACCTCCACCATTCCCCCGCACGGCTTGTGCGCCACCCCGACCCTCCGTTCTGTGAAAAGGTGGGCGCGATGGGGGGCGTGCGGCCGTTTGCGTACCCATTGTCCCGTTCTGCGCCCCGTCTTCACGCGTCGGTCCTGCGCAGGGGGGGCGCCACTCCGGTTCGCGTGCCTCCTTTGCGCCGAAACGAGGGCAGGCGGCGGAAAGGGGGCTTTCCCACGCGGTCATCCGCTCGCGCTTGCAAGCGGGTACAGGGAAGGGGGTTGACCCGCGTGGACTCGCATTCGCGTCCTGTTTGCGCGCGATGAACGAGGGCGCAGGGGGGAAATGGGGGGAGGGGGGCTTACCTTTCCCGCACCCCATTTGCGCGTAAACGGGCGCAGGGGGTTCTCCCGCGCGGGTGGAGGGGGGCAAATGGAGGGGGCTACCTTTCCCCTCATTTGCGTGAACAGGGAGCCGCACGGGATGCGGAGCCAAAGGGGTAGGGCTTGACCCTGCATCCCGTGCGGCTCCCCGTTCGCACGCAAGTGGAGGCGGGGGCGCAAAGGGGGGGGTCTCGTCCCGCGTGGTCCCCGTTTACGTCCTGTTTGCTCGTGAACGAGGGCGGAGGGGGGTAAATGAGGGGGACTTACCTTTCCCGCGCCCCCTTTGCACAGAAACGGGTGGAGAGGGCGGGAAAAGGGGTTCTCTCCTGCGCACGAAAGGGTATAAATGGGGCTCACCTCTCCCGCGCCCCCTTTGCACGGAAACGGGGGTTGGGTGCCAAAGGGATCATGCCCTTCCGTCCGCGCGCAAACGGAGGCGGGGTCGCAAAAGGGGGGGGGGGGGGGGCACAACGTAGAGGGGCGGGCTAAGGAGGGGTAAGGGAAGGGGCCATGCGGCGAACGCGGGGAGGTGCGTACACACCATTTGTGCACACACACACACACACACACACACACACACACACACACACACACCCCTTACGCGGCTAACAGGGTACGCGAAAAGGGGGGGCAGGGAAGGGGCTGGTGGAGGGGGCGCAAGGACGGGAGGGGGCGGGCAAGTGGGAGGGCGGGAGAGGGCGCGTAGCACAGGCGCGGGATGTGTATAACGTAACGCGTTGTTTTACGTGTAGTTTTGTTCTGTTAGTTCTGGAAATAAAACATCAAAGTCAACGAAACGGAGTTTAAAACTGAGTGGCGGGAAAACGGTCCGAGCGGCCCAGACCGAGACGGTCAACGCTCCCTTCCGTTTTTAGAAAGCGGTCGGCCACCCAAATCGAGCCCCGACATGGGCCGGCAAGCGTGACAGATGGCCACTTTGCCAACTTCACAACACAACATATTTTAACAGAAAAAGGCTCAGAATATGTTAAGGAGTCATGCAGGACAATATGTATTTAATTTGGTAACGATTGAGTGAGAAATGAGCGAGAAATTGGAAGTGCCCAACTGAGGGGGCCAAGTCATAGTGTTCCGTGACACAGGGCACCTTTGTGCAGGGCACCTTACAAAGGGAGGGGCAAGGGGCAAGGAGGGGCACCGAGCGGCAGGGGCACTGTGTAGGGGCACCATGTGCCCTTGTTGGGCACTGTCGGGGCACCTGTGGTGCCCTTGTTGGGCACCTAACTGCGGGGCACCTGTGGTGCCCTACCGTGCATGGGGCACAGTGCCACCGTGTCCCCCTTCCTCTCTCTCTCGTAGCTTCGATAGTGCGGTAAGTCCTCCCTTGAAACACTTCAAGTGTGTTTATTCCTCAGCTCCATCCTATACTCCACACTTTTGAATTTTCTATAGATTCAGCAGCGAGAAAACCCGCACTCTACATGATCTTGCGAAGTAACGAGTTTGGCACTTTTACCTTTGAAGCCTCGATCGAGTGCGTAGTGTTGTTTCTCCGCGTACCCTCTTAATTTTACTCTAGAGTTGGACGAAATCGTGAGCACACCCACCCACTCTATGAAGTGCTTGCGTCGATACGTCAACATCTTGAATCTGAACGACAAGACTAGGACTCGGCTTTCCTTAGTCAGTTGCCCTAGCTGCTGAGTGAGATCGATAATCGATATCTCTCTAGCGGTGAATTGGAGGCGAAGATGTCTCACCTGGTCAAAAGCCTGGCTGGATCTGCCAACGTCTTACTAGAGCCGAGAAGGTTTATGCAGATTGGGTCCACGACGTCTACAGCAACAGGTAAGCTCCTTCTCCCAGTGTCTGGGTTGAGCCCTCGTCTACTAGCCAGGCGAATGTCCGTTGTATGACGGGCTACATCGTAGGTCTCATGGCCGTCCTGGATGGCGCCTTAGTATGGCCGCTGACGATATGCCACCAAACCACGCCCAGTAAGAGAGGTCCGGACACAGATGTGATTCACCCGGAGTTTCGTTATGAAGGCATTTACAATTCCGCCTTTAGTTGGCCTTGGGTAAGATCATCGACTTGATCCAACAGTTTTGTGTACCCCCTTCAGGAAACGATTGAATGGCCTGCCTTGCCCTCTGGGCTGACGGGTGTGTCATAGTCCGTAGATAGACGTCAAAAGGTAAGTTTTCTCAATCACCACGCATACGCCGCATGCCTTGCCGTATTTAGTGTGCTTACGTCACCGAACCCCCCTCGTTTCTCATTATCATATCGTCCTCGCCAATGGGTAGTTGCTGCAGCAAACCTACCAGAGAAGTAGCGTCGCAAGAACAGTCTCTATCGATCATGCCACATGGCGTAGGAGTACCTGCATCCTCGTCCCAGCGAAGTGGTACAAAGCCAGGGCTCCCGACGGCACAAGTTGGAGGAGAGTCTCTGCCTGAACGACCCATCCATGAGGTGCATTCTAGGACGAAGTCCTCCATCACCCCATCTAGCAGGGGCCCTAGTTCGGACCACGGTCAAATAAGTGCAGGTGAGCGTGACCACGGCTACGCCCGCGTACGCTCACTAACAAAGATGAGGCCACTCAGATACATCTCGCAGACGACCAACCACGAGGCATCCTCCCCTTAGGCTGCTCAAATCGACAGTGCGGCAAGTGGTCCCCGAACACTTCAAGTGTGTTCTTCGGCACTGTCTTGTACCTCATAACTCATATATTCTCTGTAGATTCCGAATTCTCGTTGTAGGGGAGGTGCGCACACGCCGCCCCCGCTTGAGTATTCGTTTGAGCATTGATTTTATGTTATATATTACGTAATCAGTCCCGCTCCGGAAGGTCGTCACTCATCAATGCCGTTTTCAAAGTGGATGCGGCCGTACGTTTCTATACTAGCGTTTTTATACCTCATTGACATGATTGTACGATGGAAACAAGGCTGAACCAAAGGACACGCGCGGGAAAGCCGATGTTAATGTCGAGTTTCATCCAGAAGATAACCGTCACCTCATCGTCCATGAATGTTCGGACTTGGGATCTCAGAGTACGGATCCGCAAAATTTGCAGACCATTCGGGACTTCATCTCACACCGTACTAACGCAAGCCGCTCGCCTTCAGAAAGGTTACATGCTGTCTGGTAGCGAAGTCCATTTTCTGATGCTCGATGTCTTGTTTGTTTGACGAAGTCAATTTAGGATATGTGTCCCAGCGTCGGACGCTATTACTGGGAGGTTCGGAGAGGGAGTGAAAGATATTCTGGGCATGAGAACCGGTGAGCACATTCAGATAATATACAACTCGTAAATATGACCGACGCGAGCTTCAGTGCCCGTGATCCTTATCTTGACTAAATTTGACGTGCTTGTTAATGAAACCCATGGTGGCGCGCAACAACGTGAACATGCGAGGGCTGAGGTATTGGCAAAGTGCGAAGACTCATGTCGCCGCCTATGTGATAAAGTCCCAGGGAATGAGGCGGTAGCAATAGTTTCTGGTATCTGCTCTCTTTCTTTCCATGGGCGGTCATTTGACCTCTCCGATCACCCTCAGAGAAGCCGAGATACGCTGATTTCATCGAGACGCTAGTCCGGACGACAGACAAGTTCATTATAGGTGTACGCGGCCCGGGGTTTGGCGATCAGGGGGAAAGGTCACGAGTTAGCGCTGTACCTCTTGCGTGGTCGGCAGCATTACGAGTGTGCCCTGATATTGTCTGCCAAGCTTCGATCGAGTACGTGGTATTTTCTTGTCGCCTATCATTTAATCATGTCCTCTTCCTAGAGTTGGACGAAGTAGTGAGCGTACTAGTCTGTGACTACGGCTGGATTCTAACGTGATGTCGTTCTGTTAGCATATTGGCGCCGCCTGTGGTCTAGCGTCGACTTTGCTGATCATTCTCTGAAGAGCTGCGTGAACATCGTTCACGTAGACCTTGTTGAGATCTGGAATCTCAACGACAAGACCAGGGTTGGTTTCCTTGGCTGTCTGTTGTACCATTTACTCATGGGAACTAGTATCTCTCGAGCGATGAGTTCAAAGTCAAGATGTCTCACCTCGTCAAAGATCTAGTGGGATCTGCTAGTATGAAGTCGGAGTGAGTACAGTCTCGTGAAGTCGAGAGTAGATTCTCAGCCTTCGTAGTCCCTACCCAACTGGAGCTGGGGTCGAATTCGCAGACTGGGCCCACGACGTGTATAGGGGCAGGTGAGCGAGTGACTTTCGCCTCGAAGTCTATTTTGATCTCTCACGCTGACCAGTCAGGAGAACGTCCGCTGCGTCATGGGTTACGTTGTAGATCTCACGGTCATCTTGAACGACCTTTTCATCGCAACCTCCAGCGATATTTCCCCAGAATATGTCCTGTTGGTCATCGACAGGCATATTAGTTCCGGCCGTAGGAATAGGATTCACCACGATATCCGGAGGTTTGTTACAGAAGCATTCGCTGTCAGATTTTCTGTACCGCGGAAAGATTTGATTTTAGAGAGAATTATCGATTTAATCCAGGCATATTCAGCCAGGCCTGGTTGACTCACCCTTTACAGGTTCTTACTGGTCTTACTTATGGATTCTCGCCGACATTTACTTATACTGTAGTGGATGGTTGAATGTAACGATGGCACTAATCTTGATACCATAGCCACTTGAGCGTGTGCAAAGCCATATATCTATATAGAAACATTCTGCGATTGTATTGCTATGTGTGCTTGGAGCGGTATATTACTTATTCGATTACAAAGCACACGTATATAGTCTATGGTTGATTTCGGAAAATACACACACATCTCACTTATGCTCTAACGACCTCCGTCTCCGTCTGCGTTCCTGTCTGCCTCCGTCTACCGTGACGTTCCCGTGTTTCCCATTATCTTATCTTTCACCTCTATCTACTTCCTCTTGGGTCGACAACCCTATACTCGCTTAACTATCTACAGTCACGTTTCACACCCACACCAGTCTCTCGATGACGCGAGGGCGGATCGAGGTAGATGTCGCTTGCGTGTTGATGTCAGAGCGAATGCAATCACGGCACCACCCCTTGGGCAAGAGGGACCGAATCTAGAAAAACAAAGGGACTTTAGTGTCTGATGCATCTGATGAGCTGAGTCCCAAAGTACGGTACAGTACCCCCTGGGTCTTGCGTCCGATGTGTCATCTTTCATTTACTACACGTCGTTGCTCCCTTGCATCTGTTTTTTCTTTTTCATCGATCTTTCAAACAAAGACGGACCACGCGCATTTGCGGTCGCGAACTGGTGAGATCGGTTTGTCGTCGCTGATTGAAATTGTGACAGTCGTGAGCCAACATCGATTACACCGTACACTCGTAACTTCTTGCAAGTTCAGTGCGCTCATTTCCCATCGCTTCTGCCACGTTCGTGGTCGCCAGCAGACTGCACCTTTCCTCCATATCCGAAGCTGACTGGCGCTGACCAGTCAAGCCGCGTGCATTCCTGGCCGACAACCAACCACGATGCACGCACCCCCTGAGTCGCATGCAACCCAAGCCACGACGATGCGAACGACCCCACTGCAAGCCGCATCCGACGCATGATGCATGATGGGCGGTGGCGAGGTCGCTCCGATCGCCCAAGTCCATCTTTCGACCTCGACAGTTGCGTAGTGTCGTCTCACCCTCTCTCTCCATTCCTCTTTTGCTGACCTTTGCACATGCCGTTGTAACCTTGAGTCTGTTAACATGCGGCCCGCAACGTGGTACGTATTTATTTCCGCGCCTCGTTTGATCCCCCCCCCCTTGTTCTATTTCCGTGCGCCTTGGGGTACAGAACCCAATTGTAGCACTCACCGTCTATCTATGCATACCCTTTGAGTCCTCCTCAATAAACAATTCTCTCCCCATCATCCCCTCCTTTTGTCTGGATCTTATTTGCACATGGATTATCTCCCCCGTCGCTCGTTATATCTCGCTCACCCACCCTCGCATTACCAACCTTTATTATGGCAGTGCCCTGCACCCATAATTATGGTCGAGTTTCACCCGGACCTTTCCACCTTCGTTCGAGCATTCGCCTCGTTTCCGTAGCCTTCCGTGTTCTCACGTTCTACTCCCTGGGCCACTTCCTTTTCCCCATTTCATATCACCTACTTGGCTCGGTCAGGTATTCGCTTTTTGTATTTAGCAGCTCATTTTCTTGCTGAATCAAGGAGCGCTCGTGTCGCCACTTTTGTGTAATTCTAAATTCGAGTCCGGCCCGAGTGAGGGCACTCGAAACCGAACTCCCTATTGTCGCCCCTCGTCTCGCCGCCTCAGTCGGCATCAGCTCACGTTCTCTTCGTTTTGGTTTTGGATTCCTTATCCCGTGGCTCTCCTCTCCTCTCCCCTTCCTCTGAACTTGGAATCCACTCCGCCTTCGAGCTCACTAGGACCGCTCAGCGTCCTTCCACCGTCTGTACAAGAAATAGGTCAACAACGATGTTGACAGCGTGAGCGATAGCAACTTGAAGGCGGTGTCTGTTCTTTATTTATTCTCTTTGTAATACTAATACACTTCGGCTCTGACGTAAACGCAAGCCACACAACACCTGAATTTTGTGGAGAAACCTTTCCGAAATTCTAGTATGGAATGTAATACTACATGCCAGTGCCACGCTGCGAGGTCGACGAACATCTCTCTATCTGCCCTATGCAAAAGTAATGTGACTGATGTTCTCAATCAGCGGACATCCAATTCCGGTTGCTGCGGGAATAGGTAATGGTGTCCAATGCCTTACGCCGGAGATATACGTCCATGCAATTTATCGAATCGACGCTCTCAATCTCCCATGTAGCAACGTCAATATGTGAATCGGGGCCTGGGATCCCGCGAAGTATGTTGCCCACCATTTCCAGGAGCATGGTCGTGATATACTCTGGATATGAAAATCCGAGAACATGCCACGGCCTTGGATGACGAGGTCGCAAATGATATTAAGTAGGATATTGTGCGTCCCGGGCGATTCCCTGCTCTCCGTCCAGTGAGACGTGATGTTCCTGAAAGTCTCGGTGTAGAAAACCCTATCGAGTCCCTGCGATGAGGACGTGGATAAAAGTTGTCGGAGGGAGAGGAAGAAAAGCTCAGTAGTAAGGCCAAGACCGCCACCATCACGTAAATCTTGCAGACGCCGCAGTTGCCGTGTCATCAGGCCATTGAACCTGCGCAGTGGAACAGGTATCATGTCAATAGATTTCAGGCTTTCAAGTGTCTCAATAGTGCCCCGTCCCTCGAGGATATCGCGGAGTTGAATGCTCAGCCTTGCCAAGGCTTGTACTTGTCGTCCAGGGAATATAAAGTGTGGCGTAACAGTGACCGGAGGGGTACCAGCAGGCGTAAAATTGAAGACTTCACTGATTGGAAAGGGTCCAGAGTACTTGAGCTCGCTGAACGATATACTGGGAAGCTGTCGCATCAACCTGTGACTGGTTTCATCCATCTTGTCTTGGAGAAGGGAGATCCGCTCATCGAACTCCGTGTCATTAGCCTTGATGTCCAACGCCGAAACCTGCGATTCGTGGTACCGTAGGATTTCTTCGACTTGCTCCCTGGTCCGCTTCTGGGCCCAGGGCTCGAATGCTCGATGTAGATCCTCAGCGCACGCCCATGCTATCTTGAGACGTTCGTCAATCCACTGAGCGGTCTTCAGTGCCCCCTCGTCCGCTCGACCAACGTCCGATTGATTGCGTGTCAGTCCGCTCACCGCTAACCCAGCGAGTACTTGCAGCGAGTTACTCCTCAGCGTCTGCTGAGCGGCCATGAGCGAAAGGCATGTCCAGCGCACGGTGAACGACCGATCGGGTCTGCTCGTCGGTGGGTCGTTGATCTTCTCCATGTAGCCTATCTCGCTGATCAACTTGGAGACTTCTCCAAACGACTCCAATCGAAAGCCGATACAGCAAACAAGCAACGCCGCGGCCTCAACACACGCGCGCATGCGTCTGCGTCTAGCGTCATCGCTCTCAAAATGATTGTGATTGTTGCATGTTTCGAAAAGGTAGCGTACGAATCGAGAGATGGTGTGGACGGCGGATCCTTCTAGCGAATGTTGAGAGATAGGGCTGAGGATGATTTGGCCGCCAGCGGGGGAAGGATCCAACGTGTTGGCGCGGGAGCCGCCCTGAGAGGAGACCTCTCTCCACACTTCTCGGCCCCATTCTGTGTTGAAGGAGTCAGGGATCGCCAACGCGAGGGGTTCCACGTCGGCTCTGACTGCGGTGTTATTGATCAACCATTGGAGGGCACGCACATCGCGACCTTTGCGACCTTCGGACTCGCCCATCACCAGCTGTTCCCGATATGCTTCCAACTTGGAGCTCATCGACGTATGTCCCGTACGACTTCTGCAATAACCTTGTTGGAAGTTCTGTGCCCAGAAGAGTACCCTGCGCGAGATCGGGGAGTGGTTTGGCGATCGTGGATCTACGAATCTCGTCGACACATCGCTCAGGTAGAAGATGCCACAAAAGCATGTAGGAACGATGGTGGTAACCCCGACAGTCGTGTTGAGATTCAGCATGGCATCGACAAGACCCCCAAAAAATAGGAAAAGCGAGCAATGCATCAGTATAGGGACTGTGTCCGCCATCATCTGGATTCTCTTGGCACCCTCGAAATAGAATTGTCGAAATCGCGCCCTCTTCAACGGGTGATTGTACCGCTGGAAGACCTGCATATAGGATCGAACCCACTGTTGAACGAGAATCGCAATGAGTGCCGCAGACAAACTGCACACGATAAGCCAGCAAACGTTCACTCGAATATCAGAAGATGATGGGGGGGTTGCTGAATAAGGTAATGGGGGAGGTGGGATGGGAAATTGTGGGGCGATGGATGCGATTTGCTGCGAGATCTGGGCCAGCATTGCGACCGACTGTTGTTGGTAATACGCCGATTCTTGCGCGGGATTCGCTTGCAGATTTTGAATGCTAGCAACGAGGAAAGAAGTAAGGACAGCAGCAAACAAGCCAGCCTGTGAAGATACACGCGAATGAATTCGAGTCTATATATAGACGGTAATATACGCGTACAAATGTAGGGACTCCACTCATGTCCGCTGCCAGGCTTTCGAACCGAGCTTCGTCATGGATTTGAGCCTCTTCACCATAAAGATGCCAGAGTGCATTAGCACCATCATCGAAATCCTTGCGTCCGCTTTGAGCCTCTGAAAGAGACGGACCGACTGAAGAATCGACCATTGCTCTCCCTCCTGAGTCTATAACATATCACCCATTCGTCAGGTCTCCACGCACTCGACGACACAAGATACGCACCAGGTTCCGAATGTCTTTCGAGTTTTGGAGTCACCGATCCCGGCGCCTCTTCCCCCAATTCACCTTTTGGGCCATCAATACAAGTCGAACACTAGTGAGGGACGATGTAAGACTCACCGAGAGATAGCCATTCTCTTCGTTCGGGGTCACTTATACGCCTTCTGTGTCTGCGCATTGCAATATCCACTAGAATGGGGGAAATGTTGGTTATGGAGTGAAGCAAGTGAGGAAGCTCAATGAGATACGGTAAAATCAGGCTTCCTCATGGCAGCGGCGAGTTCTGTTTAGTGTACCGTGAGCCTGTGCATAGGTCACGCTCTTATCTAGGACGCATCGCCTACTCGTCTAACACGAGTAATGAAACGTGCTTTCCGCCTGTTGTAGTGTAGAAATCTTCTTGAAAACGGAGCCCGGGCTCGGATCTCAGACCTGCTACGAGATCTGGTTCGGCTAACTGCGGAACCTGTCCGCTGCAAGTTCATTGCCAGTTGCGTGTTCGAGTATTACAGCCTGAGTAGACCGGTAAGGGTTTAAATTCCTATAGCGTTTGTTTCCCACGTACTTCTGCGCGTACCCCTCTTGATATGCTCGTTTGACTCCCTTATAGATGTTCTCAAGGATGTTCTGGCTTCGGCAACTTCTAAACTCATGTGCATTGCTCCGAAGTGGAACACTCTAGGATTGAGGGTGAAATTTTGTCCTTCGCACCGCCTTCGACTCTGAGACATGGTACAGTTCTTATCGAGGGTCGTCGTTCTGTTGTTGGCCCTGGGTCAAATCAGCTCCTTTCTGGAGTCTCCCCTAAATCATTTAGATTTGGCTCGGGGGAGTCAAATCTGGATGGGTAACAAGAATGAGACACGCTCGGTCGCAGGAATCGGTCGAGAAGTTGTGTGGACGCGGGTACTTTTTTGGTTTTTGTACTCAGCTGTTTATCGACGTTCCAACTCCCGGCATTCGTTTCAGACCTTTCCAACCAGCGATGACACAGGCAGCGCGCAGCAGGGTTGATCCGACCCTTGCCCATGCCCAGCCTCTTTCCCGGCGACTGCTCGCCACCCCTCGACCCTGCCTGCGCCACGTAAATTGCGCTGCAACCTCAAGCAGAGCTGCGCCGTTGTGCCCAGACCTCGCCAGGTGCAGACATGTGACTGCCAGCCCCAGTACAGCAACGAGGATCGCACTGGAGCCGAGCGACTTCGAGCAGGACTCACCCGCGCTGAGAGTAGGACTATCTCATAGACTGTTTACGCCTGTAGATGCCTCCGCGAACGATTACGAGTCCCGCGACAGAGTGCGCATGGGACGCAAGCTGGTGTGGAAAGGAAACAACCAGCAAGATTGACTTTGCATATTTATTTTCATTCCGTTTCCGTGAGCCTTCGGGTACGAAACCCTGTGCAACACTTCACGTCGGCCCTCCCTCAGTGGCCATTCGTGACGCCCAATATGGTCAACGATGGCCATGATACCACTATTGACTTGCGGGCCAGTGGGTCGATTTACGGGTTCGCTGATTCACCCAGTACTATTCTCGTGTGTGGGACTTGGTTTTCTTCATAAGTTACTCACTCACTGAGTCAGAACGGATCAATCGCCAGAGAAATTTAGTAACCAACAGGATATACAAAGACGATGCCTAGATGGAGAAAGTTGTTTATTAAAACGGAGGATACGCATAGATACAGAAAGTGAAGTACTATTACATAGGGGTTCCATAACCCAAGGTGCACGGAAATGGAATCGAAAAGAAAAGATAGTGCTCCTGGTCGTCGTGTACAAAGGTGAGGTGAGGTACAAAGGTGAGGAAGGCCTCAGCTTACAGAGGAAGGCCCCAGTTTACGAATCTGGAACAACACGACCGGGGTGCTGGTTGCTACCGGATCGTAGAATTGCCGCCAACGCCCTCCGCCGCAATCCCGTGTCCATGCAAGTTCTCGTGTCAACACTCTCAATCTCCCGCACAGCATCGCGGACATGCTCGTCTGGGCCCTCATACCCTTGGAAAATATTTCCCACCATGTCGACGAACATGGTCGTGATTGACTCTGGATACGAGAAATCCGAGAAGACCCCACGGCCTCGGATAGTCAGGTCGCAAATGATATTAAGGAGGATACGTTGCGTTCCAAGCGATTTCCTACCTTCCATCCAATGGGACGTGATAGTCTTGAAGGTGCCGATGTAGAATACGCTATTTGATTTGTGCAATGAAGGTATCGATAAAGGTCGTCGAAGGGAGAGGAAGAAAAGTTCGACGATAAACCCAAGACCACCGCCGTCGCGTACATCTTGCAGTCGCCATAGTTGTCGTCTCATCAGGCCATTGGGCTGACGCAGCGAAAATGGGACTTTTTCGAGAGATTTAAGGCCTTCGAGAACATCATTGTACCCTTCCGGGACCTGCCCATCCAGGACTTCACGGAGCCTTGAGCCAAATCTGGCCGACGCTCGGACTTGTTGTCCGGGGAATATCAATTGAGGGATGATTGGGGCGCTACAAGCGGCTGGCGGATTAAAAGTGTCGCTTATCAGGAAGGATTCAAATCGGGGGTGTGGCTCGTCGAACGATACACCAGGAAGTTGCCGCGTCAACCCGCAAGTGGCGTCATCGAACGCATCTCGATAAAGGGAGATCCGCCAGTCGACATCCTCCATACCATTGGCCTCGACTTCGATGCGCTCCAACTCTGAAATATGTAGTTCGTGATCCCGTAGGATTTTCTCGACTTGCTCTCTGGACTGCTTCTGGCCACAGGGTTCGAATGCTTTACGTAAATCTTCAACATACTCCCAAGCTATCTTGAGACGTCGGTCGATCGCCTGAGCGCTCTTTAGTGCCGCCTCGTCCGGTTGACCCACGTCCGACTGAATGCGTGTTAGTCCGCTCACCGCGTACCCTGCGAGCACTTGCAGCCGACTGTTGCTCAGTTTCTGCTGAATGACCACGAGTGAAAGACACGTCCAGCGTATGACGAACGATGGATCAGACGCGCTCGTCGGTGACTGGTTGATCTTTTCAATGTGGGCTATTTCGCTGACCACCTTGCAAACTTCTCCAAACCAGTCCAATCGGAAATCGATACAGCATACAAGTGCCGCCGCAGCTTCGACGCACGCGCGCATGCGCCTACGCCTTGCTTCCTCATTCGCAAAATAACTGTGACTGTTGCATGTCTCGAAAAGGTGGCACAGGGATCGACAAATAGTATAGATATTGGTTCTTTCTAGGAAACGTGAGGAGTGGTGCGTGAGAGTGTGTTGACCGCCGGCAGGGGAACGATCCGTCTGGGTCCCCGATTTGTCGGGGTCGGAGGGCCTCTGAGAGGAGACGTCCATCCACACTTCTCGACCCCATTCTGTGTTGAAAGTGCCAGGAATCGCCAGCACGAGAGGTTCCATCTCGGCGTTCACTGTGGTGTTGTCGACCAACCATCGGACAGCGCGTACATCGCGCTCTTTGCGCTCTTCGGTCTCTTCCATCACCAGCTCTTCTTGATATGCTTCAATGTTCGTAGGCGTACGCCGTTTGCGAAGAAAGCGGGAGTCGTAATATGGTGACAGCAACTTCTGCATCAAAATGAATATCGGGCGCGAAATGAGGGTCTGGTATGGCGACTGCATGTTCTTGAGATGTGCCGATACGCTGTATAGGTAGAACAATCCACCAAGACAGATAAGGACGATGGTAGTAATACCAACAGCCGTGTTGGTATTTAACATAGAATCGCCAAGGCCCAAAAAAAACAGGAAAACCGAGACATGAATCAACCGGGGGGCCGCTTCCGCCAAGTTCCACATCCTGTCGGCACCCTCGAAAAAAAACTGTCGGAACCGTGCTCGCTTCAGAGGGTGATCGTACCGCTGGAAGACCTGCATATAGGATCGAGCCCATTGCTGAAAAAAAATGGCAATGAGCGCCGCAGAGAGACTGCAAGCGAGACTAGTGACCCTCAAAACGGTCACTCGAATGTTGGAAGATGATGGATAAAATTGTGGGTAAGGCGGTGGGGGAGTCGATGGGATAGGAGACTGTGTGGGAGTAGATGGGATGGAAATGAGCGTGGCGATGGATACAACTTGCTCCGAGATCTGGGCGAGCATCGCGACCGACTGCTGTTGGTAATACGCTGACTCTTGCACGGGGTTTGCCCGCAGATCTTGAATGCTTTGAACAAGGAAAGAAGTGAGAACAACAGAAAATAAGCCAGCCTGTGGAAATACATGTGAATTCGAGTCCACAATAAAGATGGTGACATAAACACACAAATACAAGGACTCCATCCATATCTCTTGCCAGACTTTGGAGATGAGCTTCATCGTGGGTTTGAGCTTCTTTGCAATAAAGAGACCAGAGGGCATTGGCACCATCATCGAAATCCCTGCGCTCGCTGTGAGCTTCTGAAGGAGCCGGGCCATCTAACGAATTGTCCATTGCGCTTTCTCCTAGTCCACACATCACCCTTGTCAGATTACCGTATACTTAACCACGCAAGATACTCACTAGGGTTCGAGGGTACTTCGAGTGTGTCGGACCACGCCTCTCCCTCCAACTCGTCTTTTGGGTCATCAATGACCATCAGACTGGGGACGATATAAACCTACCAAGGGGTAGCGATTCTCCTCGTTCGGGGTCAGTAATTCTCTCCGGGTACACAGTCATGAGCTTCACAACGGAATGGGCAAAATGAGGGAAATGGGCGTGAGGGAAGGATTCAAGTGTGCATTACTTGTGTTTGTGCTGTTGACGTGATCACCTGACTTACCGCATGCACGTCACGGAATCAGACTGAGTAGCGGAGATATGGTAAAAGCGGGCCGGGCTCCGGGGGTCATAACGTAATGATGCGAGCCGTCCGTATATTTCCACAGGGTCTATGCGCAGTCCAGTCATCGCCTCATCCAACCACCCCATCCCAATATTTCGTCCCACATACCGTGCCATCACCTGGCGTTCGTTTCCCGTTCGTAAACTCCCTTCACAGTGCGGCAAGTTCCTCCTTGAACTCTTCAAGTGTTTTAGTCAGCTCTACCCTATACTTCACACTTCACACCTTTCGTATGTTTCGTTGGGTAAGCCCTCAAGCGAGTCCCACTCCAAAGGGATGTTGGTGCCACATTTCGCAACAGAGCTGGCTTTGGAAAATCAAAGTGGATGTAACAGTACGTATTCAGTCTACTCGCGGTCTGCCTCGCCTAGTTAACTCGAAATAAGGCAACACCAGAGCAAAAACCGATATTATGAAGACAATCGTTACCCCCGTACATAGTCCATGAGTATCCTGGTTGGGCCTTAGTTTGGCATTCACAGAGTTTCCTGAGCATTTGGGACCTCATCTCGCACCATGAACCGCTCAACTTCAGACAGGTGATGGTAGAGTTTTTTTTTCTTTTTCTTTTGATGTTTATTTTTTCTGCATTACTGATGGAAATTAATTTAGGATACATGTCCCCACATCCGACTGGGAAGCGGGAGCGGAAGAGATTCAGGTTATTATGAGAATTGGTAAGTTCATTCAGATAATATACAGCTCGTAAATATGACCCATGTGAGCTTCAGTCCTGATTCTCATGTTTACCGAATTTGACGTGGCTGTCTTTCGTCATTACCCATGGCGACGCGCAACCGCATGAACGTGCGAGGGCCATGACACGAAGATTCCTGTCGTCGCCTATTTCATAAAGACCTGAGACACGCTCGCAGAAATAGTTTCTGGTACATGTTTCTTTTTCATATGCTTGAGACAACTAACGTTCCTATCCACTCAGAAGAGCTAGATCCATTAATCTCGTCGACAATCTAATCGTGTCGACAGATGGGTTCACTACAGACTCACGCGCACCACAGTGTGGCGTACAGGGGCAAGGCAACAAGCTAGCCAGCGGCATTATGAATGAGCCATGATACCATCATTCAAGCCTCGGTGGAGTACGTAGTGTTATTTCTCCGCGTACCTATCATATTCTTTCCCTAGAGTCGGACGAAGCTGTGAACATATACCCACCCAATGAATTCGGGAACATTTTGACATACCGGTCCTGTGTCTAGTCTCGACTTCGTCGATCAAGAACTGTGTGAAATTATCCACGTCGGTACTGTGAGATTTGGAATCTGAACGACAAGACTAGGGTTTGGTTTTCCTTGGTCGTTGGTTGTCCTGTCGAGTGGGTTCAGCATCCCTTGAGCGATAGACTCATGCGAGGGTTGTCTCACCTCATCAAAGACCTGGTTAGATCTACCACGTAACGTCGAGGTGAGCACAGTCTTCGTGAAATTACGTAGGTCCTCAGCCATCACTTCCCAGTAGTCTTAACCCCCTGGAGCCAAGAGCGGAAGGATTTATTCTTGAAGAGAATCGTCGACTCGATCAAGCAGTTTTTGTGACCCCTGAAACGATATTTCGTTCGGACTTTGTAGTGTGGTAGATCACGTGGGGATGTACCTTTGTGGCTGTACATCGGGTTCTGAGTGACCAGCATGCGGCAATGCTGGGCAACCGACAGAGATTAGAGTTCATCGTATGCTCCTTGCTCTTCTCGCTTACTCTCCCACTACCATAATTTCCAGCTCCCACTTCCATACTCCCGCTTCCACACACCACTTCTATACGGCCTTTCCGTCGTCCAATGGGTATTCGTTGCAGCAGATTCACCGCGGATGGCACGCTTCCTGCCGCTCCAAGAGATATTACGTCCCAAGAACAGTCCCCACCAGTCGCGCTACAAGGCATAGGAGCTCCTCGACCCTCGTTCCGGCGAAGTGGAAGAAAGCCAAGGCGTGAGTCAACACAAGTCGAAGGAATGTCTTCGCACGGACAATCCACCCCCGACAGGGTGCGGTCTGCACCACAGAGAGTACAATACATGAACGGCGGTGAAAACGTGCCGCCGTCACCATTCGAGAAGAGATCCGGGGCGAAGTCATCCAATGCCTCATCTGGTAGGGGCGTCAGTTCAGGTCACAGTCATATGAGCGTAGGTGAGCGCGACTGTGGCAGCATCCGCGTACGCTCACTGATGAGCTCACTCAGGGGCATCTCACAGACGACCCACCGTGAGTTATCCCGCCCGTCGGCCGCTCAATTCGACAGTGCGGCAAGTGCTCGCCAGACACTCCAAGTGGGTTCTTCGGCATTGTCTTGTACCGTACCTCATTACTCACATATTCTCTGTAGATTCCGTATTCTTGTTGCGGGGGAGGTACGTACATGCTGTGCCTGGGTGTCTGCCAACATTGATCTTGGTTCCACATTTCATAAAAGAGCGGCTCCGGAAAGTCATCACTCATCAAGGCCGTTTTCAAAGTGGATATGACAGTGCGTTTCCATACTAGCGTTTTCTACTTCGTTGACATGACTGTAATGGAAACAAGGCCGAACCAAAGGACTCATGCGGGAGTGCCGATATCAATGTCGAGTTTCACCCAGAAGATAACCGTTACCTCATCGTCCATGAATGTTCAGGCTTGGAATCTCAGGCTGGGGATTCGCAAAACTTGCAAACCATCCGGGACTTCATCTCATACCGTACTGACGAAAGCCGCTCGCCTTCAGAAAGGTTACATGCTGTCTGGTAGCGAAGCCTATTTTGTGATGTCTTGTTTTATTGACAAAGTCGATTTAGGATATGTGTCTCAGCGTCGGACGCTATTTCTGGGAGGTTCGGAGAGGGAGTGAGAGAGCTTCTGGGCATGAGAACCTGTGAGCACATTCAGATGATATACAACATGTAATATAACCGACGCGAGCTTCAGTGCCCGTGATCCTCGTCCTGACCAAATTTGATATGGTTGTCGCTGAAATCCGTGGGGACGCGGAACAACATGAGCATGCGAGGGTTAGGGCACTCGCAATGTGTGAAGACTCTTGTCGGCGCTTATTTAACAAAGACTTCAGGGATGTGCCGGCAGCAATAGTTTCTGGTATCTGCTCTCTTTCTCTCCATACGCTTCGTGGGGTGGTCATCTGACTTTTCCGATCGTCGTCAGGAAAGCCGAGATACGCTGATCTCATCGAGAAGCTAGTCTTGACGACAGATAGGTTCATTATGGGCGGACGCAACCCATCGGTGGGGTTTGGCGTTCAGGGGGAAAGGCCACGAGTTAACGCTGTACCTCTTGCGTGGTCGGCCGCGTTACGGGTGAGCCCTGGTATTGTCGTCCAAGCCTCGATCGAGTACGTGGCACTATTTTGATGCCTGCCATTTTAATCATGTCCTCTTCGCAGAGTTGGACGGAGCGGTGAGCATACAAGCCTGTGACTGTTGGACTCTCACGTTCTCACGTGACGTTGTTCTGTTAGGATATTGGCGCCGCCTATGGTCTAGCGTCGAATTTGCTGATCATACTCTGAAGAGCTGCGTGAACATCGTTCACGTAGACCTTGTTGAGATCTGGAATCTCAACGACAAGGCCAGGGTTGGTTTCCTTGGCTGTCTGTTGTACCGGTTACTCATGGGAACTAGTATCTCTCGAGCGACGAGTTCAAAGCCAAGATGTCTCACCTTATCCAAGATCTAGTGGGACCTACTGGTATGACGTCGGAGTGAGTACAATCCTCGTGAGATTAAGAGTAGATTCTCAGCCTTGGTAGTCCCTACCCGACTGAAGCCGGGATCGAATTCGCAGATTGGGCCCATGACGTGTATAGGGGCAGGTGAGCGAGTGTTTTTCGTCTCGAAGTCTATATTGGTCCCTCACACAGACCAGTCAGGAGAACGTCCGCTGCGTCATGGGTTACATTGTAGATCTCACGGTCATCTTGGACGCCATTTTCAACACGACCTCTGACAATGTTTCCCCCGAAAATGTCCTGTTCGTCATCGACAGGCATATTAGTTCCGGCCACAGGGATAGGATTCACCGCCATATCCGGAGATTTGTTACAGAAGCATTCGCTGTCAGATTTTCTGTACCACAGAAGGATTTGATTTTAGAGAAAATTATTGACTTGATCCAGGAATTTTGTGTCGGAACTGGTTGACTCACCGTTGGGCGTAGACATGGACCATGGACCTTGGAACTAAGTATTGTATTATAGTGTAGCGATATAACTAATCTTGATACCCGTACCCCATTATATGTATTTTAAAGAAAGATTCTGCGGTCATATTGCTACCTTCTATTCGGTTTCTCGATGACGCGAGTGCGGATCGAGGGAGATGTCGCCCTGCATCCGCTGGATCGAACCCACTGTGGAACGAGAATGGCGAAGAGTGTCGCGGACAAACTGCATACGAGACTGATAAGCCAGTGAACGTTCGCTCGAATATCAGAAGATGATGCATGATGGGGGGATCGTTGAATAAGGCAATGGGCGATGCGATTTGCTGCGAGATCTGGGCCAGCATTGCGACCAACTTGTTGGTAATACGCCGATTCTTGTGCGTGATTCGCTTGCAGATTATGGATGCTAGCGACGAGGAAAGAGGTAAGGAAATACATGCGAATAAAATTGGAGTCTATATAAAGATAGTAATATACGTACAAATGTAGGGACTCCAGTCACATCCGCCGCCGAGCTTTCGAAGCGAGCTTCGTCATGGTTTGAACCTCTTCGCCATAAAGATGCCAGAGGGCATTAGCACCATCATCGAAATCTTTGCGCCCCACGTGAGCCGCTGAAAGAGATAGACCGTCTGAAGAATCGTCCATTGCTCTCCTCCTGAGTCTATAACATATCACCCATTCGTCAGGTCTCCACGCACCGACGACACAAGATACGCACTAGGTTCCAAAGGTCTTTCGAGAATGCGAGTCACCGACCGTGGCGCCTCTTCGTCTTTTGAGTTGTTATTGATTCCCTCGGATAGAGAGGGTCGATGTAAGACTCACCAAGAGTATCCATTCTCTTCGCTCGGGGTCACCTATACGCCTTCTGTGTCCGGGAATTGTGATAACCACTAGAATGGGCTGAGGTGTTGGAGTGAAGCGAGTGAGGAAGCCCAGGGCTGGGTGTGATACGGTAAAATTAGGCTCCCTCATGATAGCGGCGAGTTCTGTTATATGTACCGTGAGCCTGTGCATAGATCACACCCTTAAGACGTATCACCTACCAGCTAACACGAGTAATGAAATTAATGAAACGTTCTTTCCGCCTGTTGTACTGTGGTGTAGAAATTTCGAAAACGGGACAAGAAACGCGGCAGACCTTCTCGATAAACTCCGTAAACAGGTCCTCTCCTCTACAGGTCCTCTACAGTAAGTTACCAACTAAGAATTACTAAGCAATCTGCAAGCTGACAAATAGGATGACCCTTGTTTTGCTTCGTGCACCATATGAATTATGTTTCTTTGTTTCTTTGTCGCTTGCAACGCTGCGACACCTGTGCAGTACTATATCGTATCTGGGGACTGGTTTTGTGCACACCGTTCACACTGAGTACAGTATACAAACCGGTATTGGGTCTATAGCGTTTGTTTCCTACGTACTTCTGCGCGTGCCCTCAGCATACACGTCCACACCCTTGATATAGCTTGATATGTTGGCTTGTTCTGTACTCAGCTGTTTATCGATGTTCCAACTCCCGGCATTCGTTCCAGACCTTTCCAATTACCAGTGACACGCGCACTGCGCACTACGCAACACGACTTATCAGACCCTTGCCCACGCCCAGCCTTCCTCGACCCTGCAGGCGCACACGTAGATTGCGCTGCAGCCCCAAGCAGAGCAGCACCGTTGTGCCCCTAGACCTCACCAAATACAGACATATGGCGCGCCCACACCTCGCCGACGCCCCACAAACACGACTGCAACTCGACCCGCGAAGCATTGCGACTGACGGCGACAGTGTGACGCGCCGAGTTTCCACTGAGTGTCCTGCCTGCCGGCCCAGCACTACGGCGCAAACGCACAACGTGAAGGTGCGAACCCGGGGCAGCATGTGAACAAGGCAATGCGACAGGGATCACACCGCTGCGGGACTCGCGCCTGCCGAGTGAAAGTAACTGCGTTAGCGATTACGCCACGTTCGCGCATGCTCCCGCTACCATCCTATGGACTGCTTACGCCTGTAGACCCCCCCGTGAACGATTATGAGTCCTGCAACAGGGTGCGCATGGGACGTAAGCCGGTGTCAGGGAGAGAGGATTCAACCAAGTCATCCCGGCCCAAGCGTGATCACGCCACACTGGCACTTCCGCAGACCTTGCGGCTAGGCCAGCGGTAGCCTGAGAGCAAGGTCATAGTGGCTTTTCAGAGTGTTTAAAGGTCCCGCGGCACTGCGTACGGCAGAGGCGACCTACTAGTAGATTCGGGAGGAACAACTATAACAAGATGCCCGCCCAGATACGACCACGCTGGCCGCCCACGCTCACGCGGAGCCTATGCCTTTTCGTTGACGCCAGTACCAATAGGTACTGCAGCGGTGTGTACCGAGGAACGCAGTCCCCAGTGCAGATAGGGACACAAGCGCAATGTTTTGACAACGGTGTCACATACAGTACGCGCGAACATCTGCGACGCGTTCGCGTTCAAAGACTGAGCGCTCTGAACGCTTTCAAGCCTATTATCAGTTTGCCACCCTCCCAGTGTTCTCCATCCTACACTACATCCTTCCTTCTGTTCTGGTTGAATCCACCATTGGCGCCGACAATGGCAAAATCCTCTTCGGCAAAAACGTTTCACAGGTGACCGGTGACCGGGAAATATGTCGGTTTCGCTTTACTCTCGCGCATATTATGCCTCTACACCTCCGCGTCTCCATATACCTCCAAGCACAGCCCTACCCTCCCGCCTTGCGCTTCATCGCGATTTTAACTACTTTGCCGCCGATGTCAATGCCTCGGCCCTCTCTCGGTGTCTGTTCGTGATGCCCAATATGGTCAAGGATGGCCATGATACCACCATTAGCTTTGCAGGCGAGTGGGTCGATTGATGGCTCGTCCCGTCAACGACCCGTACTCGTATCCGCTTCACCTTTGACACTGAGACATTCGCCGTCAATAACCGCATCCTCGCTCTGCTACTTGGAGGTACCCGGGCCATTCCTGAGAGCGCACACGGCACGGTCGGCTCGACCTACTACACGCACTACTCCTCACTCTCCACCGTGGAGGCAAACTGGGATCTCGTGTCGCCTGGAAATGGCGACACGAACAAGTACGTTCTTTTCCCCAAAAGCTAACCTCCCACGTGTCCGCCCCGCAGGACGCGACGGGCTACAAAAACCTCGACGTCTCCCCTCACCGACATCCCGCTGACGAACATAACCGGCACGACCCCGGACACGCTCCACGGCGCCGAACACGTCCGCCGTCTGCGCGAGCGGGGGGTCCCATCTTGGTCGCGTCGGGCATCGACACTAGCTTCACCGCCGCCTCCGCACCCAACTCGTCCAGTGGCAGCGGCACTGGCGCGGCGGGCGCTGGGGAGGGCGCCACGGTGCTCGGCGCATTGCTTGTGGGAGTTGCTGCGTTTCTCCTGGCTTTGAGCGGACTACATGATACACGCCATGCGCGAGCAGTGTTAGTTCGCTGGTTTGGCCAGGATTTGGTTTAAGTAATATTTGGTAGTCGTGTGTGGGGCTTGGATTCCTTACGAGCTTCGTACCGCGGTGCCGACACGAAAATGCGCGCATACACTACGGATGGACTTGGTAATCACAAGAAATTGTAGTGATCGTTACATACGTTCCTAGTTCGCAGTGGTACAGAGGTGAAGAAGCTCGTGCCTCTAGCCTATGGAATCTGTAACAGTGGGTTCGAGATCTGGGTTACTACGGGGTCGTGAAATAGCCGCCAATGCCTTGCCCTGCAGCTCCCTCCTGTCCATCCGGATCGGCTCGCCGTCCTCAATCTCCCACACAGTATCGCGGATATGCTCGTCTGGATCGGCGCTGTCAATTTCCCGCACAGCCTCGCGAATATGCTCGTCTGGGCCCTCATATCCTCGGAGCATATCGCCTACCGTGACAAGGAGCATGTTCGTGATGGACTTTGGATATGAGAAATCCGAGAAGATCCCACGGTCTCGGATAATCAGGTCGCAAATGATATCAAGGAGAATACGGTGCGTCCCGAAAGATTCCCTGCCTTCCATCCAGTGGGAGGTGATAATCCTGAAGGCGCCGACGTAGAAGACGCTATTTTGATTCGTGCAACGGAGACCGATAGAAGTCGTCGAAGGGAGAGGAAGAAAAGTTCGACCGTGAACCCAAGACCACCACCGTCGCGTAGATCTTGCAGACGCCACAGTTGCCGTCTCATCAAACCATTGGGCTTGCGCAATGAAACAGGAACTTGGTCGACAGATTTCAGGCTTTCGAGCACCATCTCGTATCCTTCAGCAACCCGCCCATTCAGGACTTCACGAAGCCTTTGGCCGAGTCTAGCCAACGCTCGGACTTGTTGCCCCGGGAATAACAACTGGGGAGTGAGCGGGGTGCTAGCGGTTGGCGTATCGAGAATATCGCTTATCAGGACTGATCTAAATCGGTGATGTTCATCGGATGATACACCGGGGAGCTGCCGCATCAGCCCGTAAGTAGCGTTATCCATTGCGTCTTGATAAAGAGAGGTCTGCTGGTCGACGTCCTTCATGCCATCGGCTTCGACTTTACTGTGCTCCAACCCAGAAACATATCGTTCGTACCTTCGTAGGATTTCTTCGACTTGCTCTCTGGTCATCTTCATGGTCCAGGGCTCGAATACTCGGTGTAGGTCCTCGACGCGCCCCCATGCTGTCTTCAGACATTCATCGACCCTCTGAGCGCCCGTCTCGTCCAGTCCGTTCACCGCATACCCGGCGAGCGCTTTCAGCCGGTTTCTGCCCAGTATCCGCTGAATCTCCACGAGTGAAAGGCATGTCCAACGTATGACGAACGATGTGTCGGATGTGATCGTCGGTGAGTTGGTCTTATCAATGTGGCCTATTTCGCTGACAAGCTTGCCGATTTCTCCAAACCCGTCCAATGGGTAATCGATACGACATACAAGTGATGTTGCAGCCTCAACGCAGGCGCGTATGCGCCTACGTCTTGCCCCCTCGTTTTCGAAATGATTGCGGTTATTGCAGGTCTCGAACAAGTAGCGCACAGATCGAGAAATCGCGTCAACGGTAGCTCCTAGCGGATGTAAGGGATGAGGGAAACTTCACTGCTAGCGGGCGACGAACCTGCCTCAGGCGGGCGTAGCCGAGAGGAGACCACTCCCCACACTTCTCTTCCCCACTCTGTGTTGAAAGAGCCAGGGATCGCCAACACGAGCGGTTCCATCTCTGCGATCACCGCGGTCCTATTGATCAACCATTCGATGGCACGCACGTCACGGTCTTTGCGTTGTTTGGTCTGCCCCATCACCACCCGTTCTCGAATTCCTTCCGTAAACAGGGAACTAATCTCATCGCTAGAATAGAAAGAGGGTAAGAACACCGTCTCGTGTCTGGAGGGTGTTGGCCAACGTCGAAACGAACCTCAGTAACATCAACAAAAAAGAAGAGATACACATAGTCGGGACGATGCCAAACACGATGCCGATACGGAATGTAGTAATGCACAGACCCCAAAAAATAGGATGACCGAGACGCGGATGAACCAAGTGGCTAATGACGCCAACACCCGCACAGATCGACTGCGATCGAAAAAATATTGTCGAAACCGCGCTCGCTTTAGAGGGTGATCGTATTGCTGAAAGACCTGCAGATAGGATCGGACCCGCTGTTGAACGAGAGTCGCAAAAAACGCTGCGGCCAGACTGTAGACGAGTCCGCCAAGCCACAAAGAGTTCACTACCACGTCTTTATTTGATGGGTGGAATGCTGGGTAAGGTTGTGGGGGAGTAGACGGGACACTGGCAGAGACCTGTGAGATAGACGCGATTTGCTGTGAGATCTGGGCGAGCATCGCAACTGATTGCTGCTGATAATATACGGATTGCTCCGCAGGATCCGGTCGCAAATTCTTCAGACTGTCGACGAGGAAGGATGTGAGAACGGCAGCAAACAAGCCAGCCTGTGGAAACGTGAGTACATTGTATTCAAGTCCACGCCGAAGCCGGGAAGATACTAGACGCACAAATGTTGGTATTCCACTCATATCTGCTAACATTCCTTGGAATAGAGCTTCGTCGTGGGCTTGAGCCTCTTTGCTGTAAAGAGTCCAAAGGGCATTAGCACCATCATCGAAATCCTTGCGCTCGCTTCGAGCCTCTGAAAGAGATGGGCCATCTGGAGAATTGTTCATAGCACCGCCTCCTGCTACAACATATCGCCGACTCGTCAGATCTCCATGCACTCAACGACACAAGATACGCACTCGCGTCCAAATGTCTTTCGAGAGCCTCTGGCTGCGTCTCTCTCCCTAATTCGCCTTTTTGTCCATCAATACCCGTCGGATATGAGATGATCTAAGACTCACGTAGCTGTTCTCCTCGTTCGGGATCATCCGGCCCTCTGCGCCTGGCGCGTCTGGGCATTGTGATATCTACTGGAATGGGCTAAAATGATGGTTATATAGTGAGGCCCGGGGGAGTAAGTTCGAGCTCAAGTTCAGCCGATGATACGGTAAAATCAGGCTGCCTCATTGCTGCGGCGGATGCCATGACCCTGTGCGTTTTCAAATACCATCTCACACGAGCATAGCTTAGTATAGAGATCATCTTGAAAACGGAGGCCATAACTTGAGGCTTTTAGGGCGCAACGATTTCAGATATAGCTGGGTTGACAAAATAGGACCAACCACGGTCGTGGCCAGTGATGCAAGCGAATGGGTCGGAACCAACACTGCCAGTGGTGGCCGCAGTGATAGAACCAAAGGGGGACGGGACTCTCGCACCGACATCCCGGAGAGACCTCTCCTCCTCTGATCCGGCAGCAGATCTTCTACGATATCTGCAGTGGCACTGTTGCACGCATCTGAAAATCGTTGTAGCATCCATATGCAACGCATGGTTCGAGATAAAGATGGCACTCTCTATCTGCCCTATTCAGCACGAACCGAACTAACTTAGAGCCGGATGGACTTAGCAATCACAAGACATTGTAGTGATCATTACGTATGATACATTCCTAGTCCGCAGTTTAAAGAAACGTGCTTCTAGCCTACGGAATCTGCGACTACATGTTCGAGATACCCTGGGTTAGTACGGAATCGTGGAAAGGCCGCCAATGCCCTGCGCTTTAGTTCCTTCCTGTCCATCCGGATCGGCTCGACGTCGTCAATTTCCCGTACAACATCGCGGATGTCCGAGTCTGGGTCAGCGCTCTCAATCTCCCGCACAGCCGAGCGGATATCCTCGTCCGTGCCCACATATCCTTGAAGCATATTGCCTACCGTGTCAAGGAGCATGGTCGTGATAGATTCTGGGCAAGAGAAATCTGAGAAAGTCCCACGGCCTGGGATAATCAGGTCGCAAATGATGTTAAGGAGAATACGGTGTGTTCCGGGAGATTCCTTGCCCTCCATCCAGTGCGAGGTGATGACCTTGAGGGTGCCAGTGTAGAAGACGCTATATGATTCGTCCGAAGATATCGACAAAAGTCGTCGAAGGGAGAGGAAGAAAAGTTCGATGGAGAACCCAATGCCACCGCCGTCGCGTATATCTTGCAGACGCCACATTTGCCGTTTCATCAAGCCATTGGGCTGACGCAGAGAAACAGGGATTTTGTCAACGGATCTCAGGCTTTCGAGAACTTCCTCGTTTCCCTCGGCAACCTGACCATCTAAGACTTCGCGAAACTGTAGGCCGAGTCTGACCAACGCTTGAAGTTGTTGTCCCGGGAGTATCAATTGGGGAGTGACCGCGGCGCTAGCTGAGGCTGGCGTATTGAAAGCATCGCTTATCGAAAAGGAGTCAGATCGGCGAGGCTCGTCGTATGATACACCGGGAAGTTGCCGTGTCAATCTGTGAGTAGCATCGTCCATTGCATTTTGATAAACAGAGATCTCCCGATCGACGACCGCCATTTCATCAGCCTCGGATTTAATGCGCTCTAAATCCGAAATCTGTCGTTCGTGGGACAGTAGGATTTGCTCGACCTGCTCTTTGGTCTTCTTCTGTGTCCAGGGCTCGAATGCCTGACGCAAGTCCTCAACACGCTCCCATGCTGTCTTGAGACATTCATCGATCCTCTGAGTGCCTTCTCGTCCCGTCTCGTCCGGTTGTTCGTGCTCCGGTTGAAAGCGTGCCAGTCCGTTCACCGCGTGCTCAGCCAGCGCTTGCAGCCGGCTTCTGCTCAGCTTCTGCTGAATGTCCACGAGTGAAAGACATGTCCAGCGAATGATGAACGGCGTATCGGATGTAGTCGTCGGTGAGTTGATCTTTTCAATTTGGCCTATTTCGCTGACCACATCGCTGACTTCTCCGAACCAGTCTAGCCGATAGTCAACACGGCATACAAGTGACGCCGCGGCCTCAACGCACGCACGCATGCGCCTATGTCTTGCCTCCTCGCTTTCGAAATAACTGTGATGGTTGCAGGTCTCGAAAAGATACGTCACGGATCGAGAAATCGTGTCACCGGCGGCTATTTCTGGCGGATGTGGGGAGTGAGGGATAAGGGAGACTTGACTACCAGTGGGCGGAGGTCCTGTTGAAGGCTCTAACTTATCGTGGGTCTGAGAGGAGACCTTTTTCCAAACGTCTTGGCCCCATTCGGTGTTGAAAGAGCCAGGGATCGCCAACGCCAGGGTTTCCATCTCGGCGTTCGCGGCGGTCCTATTGATCAACCACTGGACGGCGCGCACATCACGGTCTTTACGTCCATCAGGCTCCTTCATCACCACCCATTCTCGACGTGTTTCCAAGCCCATGGACATAAGCTCTTTTTTTGGAAAGCGGCGACCGAAATAGGATAGCACGTGCGTCTGTATCCATAAAACTACTGGCTGTGGGAACGGAGTCTGGTATAGCAACTGTGGTTTCCAGAGCGGTATGACCGTGCTGTACAGGGAGTACGATCCGTCCATGCAGATGTAAATGATCGTAGTGGTGCCAAGAGAGGTGTTGATATTGCGAACGGAAGTGATCAGGCCGAGAAAGAATAGGATAAGCGAGAATCGAATCAACGAAGGAACCACCCTTGCCATTGATCGCGTTGACCCGGCGCCTTCGAAAAAGAATTGTCGAAATCGCGCCCGCTCCAGAGGGTGATCGTACTTCTGCAAGACCTCCATATAGGATCGAACCCACTGTTGAATGTAAGTCGCAAGAAGCGCTGCGGACAGACTGCACACGAGACCGCCTAGCCAGAAACTGTTCACTTGGAGGTCAGCCCCGGACGGTTGGAATACTGGGTAAGGTGGTGGGGGAGTAGATGGGACCGAGACCTGTGGTGCGATAGATGCGACTTGCTGTGAGATCTGGGCGAGCATTGCGACCGATTGCTGCTGATAATACACGGATTGTTGCGCAGGATCCGGTTGCAAATTCTTAAGACTGTCGACGAGGAAGGAAGTGAGAACGGCAGCAAATAAGCCAGCCTTGTGGAAATGTGGTTAGGTTTCAAGGTCTGCGCTGGAAACGGGGAGATAGACGCACGAATGTAGGAACTCCGTCCATTTCAGCTAATATGCCTTTGAACAGAGCTTCGTCGTGGGCTTGAGCCTCTTTTCCGTAAAGGGACCAGAGGGCATTCGCGCCGTCATCGAAATCCTTGTGCTTGCCATCTGAAGAATTGTTCGTTTTTGTCCCTCCTGGGTTTACAACGACCACTCGTCAGATCTCCACGCACCCAAAGATACAAGATACGCACTCGGGTCCAGATGTCTTCCGGGAGTCTCCGACTGCGGCTCTCCCCCTAATTCAACTTTTTGGCCGTCAATACCCATAGGATAAGAGACGATCTAAGACTCACCAAGAGGTATTTGTTCTCCTTGTTCGGGGTCACCTCTGCGTCTTGTGAGTCTGGACATTGTGATATCCATTAACATGGGCTGAAACGTCGTGAGGGAGGTGAGCGAATTTAAGTGATGCGCGGCGATGTCCTGACTAACATATGGTTTGACCCAGTCATGCGCTGATGGACTGTATTTTTAGATAGATGCTGGTCAAGGGTCCGTGGAAGTCGTAACTCCGAGTCCGATTTGACCCTTGTGACCTGTCGGCGCTGTCAGCGCCTCATACAGTGAAATCTGGCTCCCTCGTGTGAGTGGAGCATATCAAGATCGCGTGGCTTCACATCAATCAGTAAGTGGAACAGACACAATTCCTGCAAGAGCCTCGGTTCTTTCTATCGTTCCTGCACCGGGCTATGGGAATTCCAACGGTGACTGAGGGTTTCGCGCCATGTCCAATGAGAACCTTTCAAATCTGGAACGTTACGTTTGAATGCGCTGTCTCGCAGTGACTGGCACGCACTGGCAGACCGACTACAGGAACACCATCCTACATTCTGGTCCACGCATGAGGAAGTATACGCCACTTTCCTCAGTGAGTAACATTGACGTTCTCAGTGCGACGTGCCGCACTGCAATGTTTTTTGTCCGTGGGTTTAAGCTACTTTGCCGTAAAGAGACCAGAGCCTGAGGGCATCCCTGCACTCGCTTTGAGATGTGATATCTGAAGAACTGTTCATTTCTCCACCCCCTGCTAGTGAACATTTCACATACTCGTCAAATCTCCACGCACTCGATGACACGGAATACTCACTAGGTTCCAAGTATTTTCTCCGAGAGTCTCCCAGCGCAGCGCCGCCCCCTAAGTGGCACTAACTCATCTTTTGGTCTTTTGGACCATCAGATCCGTCGGAAAAGAGACAATCGAGGACCCACCAAGAGGTAGCTGTTCTCCTCGTTCGTGGTCACCTCTGCGCCTTGTATGTCTGGGCATTGCGATATAAGGGCTGAAATTATAGTTATAAAGTGAGGGTAGTAAGGAAGTTCGAGATCACATGTGGCTGCCTCATGAGGCGGGGGCCATAGGTCTTGAAGCGATTTCAGATGCTGACTGAAAACACTTTGCCCCGGACCCCGGTGTCAATGTCGGCTCTCCCTCAGTGTTTATTCGTCACACCCAATATGGTTCAACCACGGACATGATGCCACCATCCACTTTGCGGGCCAGTGGGTCGATTACTGACTCGGTCCGTTACTAGACGACGCCAACTCCAACGACAATCGTACTCCGATCCTCCTTACCTTTGACGAAACCGAGACATACACCGCTAACAACAACAACAACAACCGCATTCTCCCCCTGCTACTGGGAGGCGCCGTCCCCGAGAGCGTTCGCGGCACGGTCGACTCGACCTACTACACGCACTATTTTTCACTATTCCTCACTCTCTACCGTGGGGTCTCAGGTCGCTCGGCCCCGGCGACACGAACAAATAGCGGTCTCTCAAATCCCCCAGCTAACCTCCGCCCCGCAGGACGCTCTCGAACGTCTACTCCTTTGTCGCCAGCGCGATGGATTACACGAACCTCGACGTCTCCATGGACCATCGCCGACATCCCGCTGACGAACATCCCGCTGACGAACATCCCGCTGACGAACATCACGGTCACGATCCTGGGCCCGCTCAACGTGCAGGACTACGTCACCCGTCAATCTCACCACGCGAGGAAAGACGGAGTCGTGGCACGGCCCCCGCGTTGCCGCATCCCCGTCTAACCCGTCCAGTGCGGCGGGCGCCAGGGAAGGCATGGTCGGTGCCACAGTGTTCGGGGCGCTTCTTGCGGGCGTTGCTGCGTTTCTTCTGGCTTGAGCGGACTAGACAGTACACGCCACACACGAGTGGTCTTGGTTCGCTAGTTCGACCAGTACTAAAATTTTGGATTTCTTACTGTAAAACTGACGTTGATGACCCCCGCTCTGTACCTTGCTAAAATGAACGCACACACTTGTGCCTCTTGATGGGAGATCGGCTGGTATCGTGGATAATC
Source organism: Lactarius hatsudake (assembly GCA_024734325.1). NCBI lineage: Eukaryota > Fungi > Basidiomycota > Agaricomycetes > Russulales > Russulaceae > Lactarius > Lactarius hatsudake. The sequence continues at coordinate 145,204 of JANSJP010000139.1, forward strand.
CGCAGCGACACGGAGTTGAGTTGTTCATTGCGCTCCCTCCTGGGTCTAAAATATATCACCCACTTGTCAGGTCTTCATCAACGGCACAGGATATACGTACTGGGTTCAAATGGTACTTCGAGTGCCTCCGCCAACGCTCCTCCACCTAACTCTTCTTTTGGGCCATCATCAACAACCAGAAGCTAGAACTGTTACGTGCAATAAAGCGTATCGTTCGGAGTTTGTTCGAGGTTCGAAAGTTCAAGGGCAATTGCCAACGGGCGGCAGAGTGATGATGATCTTGGCAATGATTCACAAGACGAGAGTAAAATCAAGCGAGATGTTTGGGGTTTGTGAGGCCAAAGACGTGTATACGAGAAAGCTGTTGTATTCAATTGCAATAGCTTTCTCGTATACACTTATAGAGATTTACAGAGGCAGGCAACCGGTTAGGTGAACTATGTGTGAGCGTAGAGGACCAGAGGAGAGCGTATACTCTCTCTCATGTTTGGCTATGGTACGGTTTGCCGGACTGTGTCCGTTACTCCTTCCTAAAACACGTGACCAACAACGTACTGTTATGTGGCCGTGTTGGTCAAAACAAACGGAAAATGAAGCTTCCAGAGACGAACGGCGACGTTGCCTTGTAAATGGAAATACACCGTTGCCGTAAAACAAAGGGAAAGATCGGAAGCTGTAACACCGATTCAAGTGAGTCAATCCCTATCATCTATCATAGCCTGAGAACTTGAAAATGACGGCCGCTCTAGCTGCCCCATCCAACATGTACCCAGCCCACAGTCGTGCAGTGGTGTGAAAGCCCGTGCCTCTGGCCAACGAACGCAATGATGCTCTGGGTTTCCACGAAATCCTGGAAAGTCTGTCAATGCACTGTGCCGGAGTTGTGTCATGTCCCTCCGGATCGGGCTGGCGCTCTCAATCTCCTGCACAGCATCGCGGATATACTTGTCTGGACCAGCATACCCTCGAAGCATGTTTTTCACCGTGTTAAAGAGCATGGTCGTGATAGACTCCGGATACGAAAAATCCGAGAAAATCCCACGGCCTGAGGCAATCAGGTCGCAGATGATATTGAGGAGGATACATTGCGTCCCGAGCGACTCCCTGCTCTCCATCCATCGAGAGGTAATAAGCTTGAAGGTGCTGACGTAGAAGTCCTCGTGCAACGGAGACAGCGATAAAAGTCGTCGGAGGGAGAGGAAGAAAAGCTCGACGGTATACCCAAAACCACCGCCGTCGCGTACATCTTGCAGACGCCACAATTGCCGTCTTATCAGGCCATTGGGCCGACGCAGAGAAACAGGAACTTGGTCGATGGATTTCAGACTTTCGAGCACTTCCTCGTATCCCTCGGCGACTTGCCCATCCAGGACTTCACGAAGCTTTAGGCCAAGTCTGGCCAACGCTTGAAGCTGTTGTCCGGGGAATATCAGTTGTGGAGCGACTGGGGCGCTAGCTGTGGGCGGCGTGTTGAACGCATCGCCTATCAGGAAGGATTCAGATCGGTGAGGCTCATCGAACGATACACCGGGGAGTTGCCGTGTTAGCTTGTGAGTAACGCCATCCATCTCATCTTGATAAAGAGAGATCTTCTGGTCAACGCCCGCCATTACATTGGCCTCGATTTTCATGCGCTCTAATTCGGAAATCTGCCGTTCGTGGGTTAGTAGGATTTCTTCGACTTGTACCCTGCTTTCCCTGGTCCACTTCTGGGTCCAGGGCTTGAACGCTCGACGTAGGTCCTCAGCGCACCCCCATGCTATCTTGAGACATTCATCGATCCTCTGAGCGTCTTCCCCTCCCATCTCGTCCGGTTGTCCGTGCTCTAATTGAAAGCGTGCCAGTCCACTCACCGCGGATCCAGCGAGCAGCGTGACCCGCAGCGGGCGCCTGCCCAGTATCTGCTGAATGTCAACGAGTGAAAGACACGTCCAGCGCATGATGAACGATGAATCGGATGTGGTCGTCGGTGAGTTGACCTTTTCGATGTGGCCTATTTCGCTGACCACCTTGCTGACTTCCCCAAACCAGTCCAATTGATAATCAATACGGCAGACAAGTGATGCCGCGGCCTCAACACAAGCGCGCATGCGCCTATGTCTTGCCTCCTCGTTTTCGAAGAGACTACGATTGTTGCAGCTTTCGAACAAGTTGCGCATGCATCGAGAAATGGTGTCGATGGTAGCTCCTCCCAGCGGATGCGGGGGACTCGGATAAGGGATAAGGGAAACTTGACTACCGGTGGGCGAAGGATCTGTTGGAGGCTCTGACGTGTCACGCGCCTCGCGTGCCTGGGAGGAGACTCGGACCTCTCTCCAAACTTCTCTGCCCCATTCGGTGTTGAAAGAACCAGGAATCGCCAACGCGAGCGGTTCCATCTCGGCATTCGCTGCAGTCCTATCGATCAACCATTGGATGGCGTGCACGTCACGGATTCTGCGTCCATCGCTCTCCTCCATCACCACCCGTTCTCGAGGTGCATCCACGCCCCGACGCGTGAATATATCTCTAAGAGAGCGATTACGGAAATCGTGTCGCTTGATCTTCTGCACCAAGAAACGCATCAAGGAGAGTATCCGCCACGAGAACACGGACTTGTCTGGGGATTGCAGGTCCCAGAGCGGCACCAACTTGGTAAATAGGAAGATCGATCCACAACCACAGATAAAAAAGGTCACGATGGCGCCCACATGTGTGTCGACGTTCAGTATGGAACCGCTTAGGCCGAGAAAAAATAGGACAAGCGAGAAACGGATCGCCGAAGTGGCCGACAACGCCAACCCCCGCACTGACCAGGCGCCATCGAAAAAAAATTGTCGAAACCGCGCTCGCTTCAGAGGGTGATCGTACTGTTGGTAGACCCGCATATAGGATCGGACCCACTGTTGAACGAGAGTCGCAAAAAGCGCGGCAGACAGGCTGCATACGAGACCGATCAGCCAGAAACCGTTCACCAAGATGTCTGGACCTGACGGAGTGAAATCTGGGTAAGGTGCTAGTGAGGGGATAGGGGGGGGGGGGGTGTCTGTGAGGTCGCGGATGCGATTTGGTGTGAGATATGGGCAAGTATCGCGACCGATTGGTTGTGATAATATACGGATTGTTGCGCAGGATCCAGTTGCAAATTCTTAAGACTGTCGACAAGGAAGGAAGTGAGAACGGCAGCAAACAAGCCGGCCTATAGAAACGTGGGTACTTTGAATTACAAGTCTAGGCTGAACACAGGAAGATACACGCACGAATGTGGGGATTCCGCTCATATCTTCTAACAGAGCTTGGAACAGAGCTTGGTCGTGGGCTTGGGCCTCCTTATCGTAAAGAGACCAGAGAGCATTGGCACCATCATCGAAATCCTTGCGCTCGCTTCTTGGCTCGCTTTGAGCCTCTGAAAGAGATGGGCCCGGGCCATCTGAGGAATTCCCCATTTCCCTCCCTCCTGTGTCTATAACATATCACCTAATCGTTAGATCCCCACACGGTCAACGACACAAGATTGAAGATACGCACCACGTCTTGCCGACCGCGCCTCTTCCTCTAGCTCAACTTTCGAGTCATCAATACCTGTCAGGAAAGAGGCGAACTAAGCCTCACTAAGAGGTAGCCATCCTCCTTGTTCGGGATCACCTCTGCGCCGTGTGCATCTGAGCATTGTGATATCCACTAGAATAGGCTAAAAGGTTTTCGGTAACGAGTGGGGAGAGTGAGAGTGTTCAACCTGTTCAAGTGCGGGTTGTGATACGGTATAACTTGAATCAAGCCCCGTAGCAACGACGTGTGCAGTGACCAAGGCAGTGACTCTACCATCCTGCGATATGACCACGCTGAGCCTATCTGACACGGCTTCTGATTCTGATTCTGACATCATGACATGACACGGATTGCCTCCGTGTGTGCTAGTCACGTGGCGTCACAGATTTGAAATCGCCCCTTGCCTTGCCCTCGTTTTCAAGAAAATCTCTACACTCATCCGGCGGAAATGGGAAATTATTGGTCTAGTGTCAGACAACCTGACGACGTGTGCCTCCCTCATCTTGCTCTTCCCTGCAGTGCTCACCGCCAAGGAGCATATTGCTTGTTCAACGTTCAACTGTTCTGACCTTGGTTCTGACGATACTGTGACCTAAATACAGGTGCCACATTTCGTCCCGCCCTCAGGGGGCCCTATCCACCAACGATGTCGGTGCCAACAACGGTAGTCTCCATACCCAAAAACGTCTGCGGCAAAATCATTCAGGTCTGTTTCGCTTTAGACATGCGCATATTGTACTTCAACACCTCTCCACTCACACATACCTTCTTATACCTTCTACGTACGCAAGCACAACCCAACCATCTTCTACGATTCGGTCGCCTGGGTTGCCTCTTGTTTTGCGTGTCGTCGCAACTTTAACGACTCTGCCGCCGATGTCAATGCTTCAGTGGTTGTTCGTGGAACATATGGTCAACGATATCCATGATACCACCATTGACTTGCGAGCCAGTAGGTCGATTACTGGCTCCTCCCGCTGCTTAACGACATCAACGACAACGACAACCGTCGTATTCTCGTCCTCCTCACCTTTGACGAAACTGAGATATACGCCGTCTCCCTGCTGCTTGGAGGTGCTATCCCTGAGCACTCGCGGCACCGTCGGCTCGACCTACTACACGCACTACTCCTCACTCTCCATGGTGGAGGCAAACTGGGGTCTCGGGTCGCTTGGCCGCGGCGACACGAACAAGTGCGTCCTGCAATCTCGCATTTCCCCCAAGCTAACATCCGTCCCGCAGGGCGCTCGAATGTCTACTCCTGCGTTGCCAACGCAACGGGCTACGAAACCTCAATGTCGCCCAAGCCGGTATCCCACCGACGAACATCACCGGGCACGATCCTGGGCCCCGCTCAACGTGCAGTAGCACGTGCCCATCATTGCACCGAATACACCCGCCGTCGGCGCGGGCGGTGGCCCCGTCTTTGCCGCGTTAGGCCTCGACACCAGCTTCACTGCCGCCTCCGCGCCCGCTCCCGTCAAACCCACAACGCAGGGAAAGACGTTACCGTGGCTCTACCCCCCGCGTCGCGTCATCGTCTTCTAACTCGTCCAGTGGGAGCGGCAGTGGCGCCGGACGCCCCGAGGGGCATGATCGGTGCCAGCTTGCCGACTAGTCCGGTCGATAATCGAGACAGCATACGAGGCCGCAGCCTCACCGCATGCGCATATGTCTTTCCTCCTCGTTTTCGAAAAGATTGCGATTGTTGCAGGTCTCGAACAAGTAGCGTATACATCGAGAGATGGTGTCATCGGCGGCTCCTCCTAATGGATGTGGGGGGTCTACCGGCGGGCGAAGGACCTGTTGCAAGCTCTTATGTCGTGTGCCTCGCGCGCCCGGGACGAGACCTCTCTCCATACATTTCTGCGCCATTCGGTGTTAAAAGAGATCACCAATATGAGGTTCCATGTTGGCGTTCGCCGCGGTACTATCAACCAACTAACGGATGGCGCGCACGTCGCGGTTTTTACGTTCATCGGTCTCCTCCATCACCACTCATTCTGGATATACTCCTACGCTCAAGGAAGTAATCTTTTAGGATCGATCTCTGAATAGGGAGTCCCGAACTGCTGAAATACTACTGAAGTGGGATTGGTAAAAATGAACGTGACGGCGCCAATAGTTTTATTGACATCAAATGTGGAAACGATCAAGCCCAAAAAATTAGTTTGAGCAACACATGGATCGTATAAGTGGATAGATACGCTAACATCTGCACTAGCCAGGTGCCATCGAAAAGAATTGTCGAAACTGCGCTCGCTTCAGAGGGTGATCGTACCGCTGAAAGACCTGTACATAGGACCGAACCCGGTCTTGAACGATAGTGCAAAAAGCGCTGCAGCCAGACTATAAATGAGGCCGACGGCCCTAGAGAGAGTTCACTGCCACAGTTGTCTTTGATGGGTGGAATACCGGGTAAGGTGGTGGTGGGACAGAGACCTGTGGGGCAATAGATGCGACTTGCTGTGAGATCTGGGCGAGTATTGCGACAGATTTCTGTTGGTAGTATATATATTGTTGCATAGGATCCGGTTGCAAATCCATAAGACAGTCGACGAGGAAGGGGGTGACAACGGCAGCAAACAAGCCGGCCTGTGGAAACGCAGGCGAATTCAAGTCTACGAGAATATAGACACACGAATGTGGGGATTCCATTCATATCTGCTAACAAGCCTTGGAAGAGAGCATCGTGACTTTGAGCCTCTTTTCTGTAAAGAGACCAGAGGGCATTGGTACCATCATCGAAATCCCTGCGCTCGCCTTGAGCCGGGCCATCTGAAGAATTGTTCATTACACTCCCTCCTGCGTTTACAACACATCACCTTCGTCAGATCTATACGCACTTAACGGCACAGGATCCGCACTGAATTCGAACGTCTTCCGGAAGCCTCCGACAAACGCCTCTCCCCAAGTCCCCATAACCTACCTTTTGGGCCATCAATACTTTACTACTCGTCGGAAAAGGGGCGATCTAAGACTGATATGGCATTCTCCTTGGTCGGGATCATCTAAGTGCCTTTGCGTCTGTGCATCGTGGTATCTACTAGAATAATGGTTATAGAGCGAGGAGAAGTTCAAGCTCGAGTGCAGAGAGTGTGCAGAGGCAGTGCAGAAGCTCGGTCAGGGCACATGACTGACACCCGGTGTCACACACACGGTCACGGCCCCATCATTCTGGTGGCGCAACAGCAGTTTGTTCCACCCTCATATCGCCCTCTAGTTGAATCCACCAACTATATCCGCAGTAGGTATCTCGCTTAATTGGGTATAAAGCAGGACCTGTGCTAAAAATATGGGAGAGCAGCAAAGCAAGACCGTGACGGTGAAAGTAACCATATTGCATGGAGTTGAACTTCATGCCATTTGGTTACTTTCAGGCTGATCGACTAATAAGATAAGGATGGCGATCCGTCAGTGATCGGGCTCCTCCGCCACCATGGAGAACGAGCGACTCACGCAGTAAATTGTGGTCATCTGCGTGATGTCAGAAACAACACGAAACAGCATCAGCGGCTCGGCGATGGGCAGGATGGACATATGATAGCTTGCGCTCCAGGACTCTTCCCTGCTGACCACGCTCACGTCATGTCCACTTCAGAAATAATCTTTTATACTGCCAAAGTGAGCACGAAACTCTTGCTCCTCTGTCCCAAGCCAACTTTGTCGATGTGACTTTTCCAGGTCTGCCCATATGCTCAGCAGGTGAGTCCAGTTGGTCTTCTCCCATGGGTCCATATGCTGACATAGGTGGAGGTCGCATTCCAAGAGGCGAAGACCAGGAATCCGACCGAGCTTGGGAACAAGCCCGAATAGTACGCCTCGCGGATCAACCCAGCACGCAGGGTCAGATTTCCGCGCGCTTCTTCCCCATTACTATCCTGACGCTTGAACCCCCGTGATAGGTCCCAGCTGTAGTGTCCGGGAGCGCAAAGTCGGACCCCGAGAACCCGTCTCCTGAGTCGGCCAGGATCACCAAGTCGCTCGCCTTGCTCGAGTTCGTCGCGGACCTTACCCGGACTCGGGCCTGCTCCCAAATGACCCCGTCGAGCGCGCCCGCGTGCGGTTCTTTATCGACACGGTATCGGCCAAGGTCTTCCCGCCCTTCTTCGCGTTCTCCCACCACGGCGAGCTTTCATCGCGGCGGTTGCCGAGCTCCAGGAGCTGCTCCCGCCTGCTGCCCAATTCGCCGTCGGGGGATCACTTCACGATCGCAAATGCTGCACTTGCGCCGTTCCTCGGCCGCTGGGAACTGCTCGACCTTGGCACGTTTGAGGAGGGAACCGGCCCGCGTGTGGTTCCAGAGTGAGCGCTTCGCGCGCTTGCAGACATACTACCGAGCATCTCAACCCGTGAGAGCTTCAAGAACACCTTTGATTCGGTGCGTATGCTATTTAGTCCCGTGGGTGGGGTACGACTGACCGTGTACATTAAGAGTACCTGGTGGCAACGACAAAGAAGCGGTTAGGCCGCCAATGAAGGGGTGGTTGCTTGGAGAAAACGTGTATAATAGCTTGGAGGGAACATTTACTGTATCTATGACAGTTGTGCAGAGCTTGAGCTTGAGCCTGAAAATGTGATACGCTCCCGTTGCTGCCGAGTGAAAGGCGGGAATACAATTAGACGGGAGTAGTTCGAACATGCGCATTCCCTAGCTGACAACACATCAGATTCTCCGTCCATCTATGCTCTGTTATACTCTTATCGAGGATCATCCGAGTGTCACCGTTACAAATTGTCAGTGCGTTCGTGTGCGTGCCAGACAGGCGGGCCCCAAAATTCCGCAATATAATATTAATAATATGATATCTGATAAGAGTTATCTCCCAGTGATTCCGGACCGACAGGGCCAAACTTTGTTGACCCGGAATTGACTTTGCACTCGTGGTCGGCGTTGCAGACGGCCCACTGCGTATGTGGCTCAGATGAGCTCTGATGTACCCAAGTTTCGAGCTGCGGACCAAGTGATTCGCTCTGGAATCGCTGGCGGGGTTGCTGGTTGTGTCGTGTGTACACATCCTCTCTCTGCTGTCCCACTGACCCGAAGTCCTCCAGGCCAAGACAGTCGTCGCCCCGCTTGACCGCGTCAAGATCCTCTTCCAAGCATCAAATCCTGAATACCATAAATACGCAGGTGCGTCGATACAACATATAAATGGATGCGTCGCTGTGCGCAGACCTGACAATCTTTTGTCGGTATATGCGTTTACCAGGGACATGGAGTGGTGCGTTCCGCGCCGGGGCGCAAATATACAAAGACTCGGGGACCCTGGGACTCTTCCAGGGCCACTCAGCAACGCTCTTGCGTATCTTCCCGTATGCAGCCATCAAATTCCTAGCTTACGACGAAATGCATAATGTACGTCCCACTGCCGGTCCTTTCGTCTCTACCCCTCTAACACGTTTGCAGTTACTAATGCCGACTCACTCACAAGAAACAAACCTGCGCCGATTCTCAGCTGGTGCCATATCAGGTGTGTGAGTTGTACCGCCCAGGTAGCACTTGACCGAACTGCCACCAGGCACCATCTCCGTCTTTTTCACGTATCCCCTCGAGCTGCTGCGCGTGCGAATGGCATTCCACACCATTCAAAGTTCCGCGTCCGGGCGCCCCACGCGACCGTCCTTCTTGCAGACGGCGCGCATCATCTACTCCGAAGGAGCACCCCTCCAATCAACTGGGGCACCGATCAGACGCGACCTATTCCACAGCCTCCCGCTTCTCAAGTTCTACCGCGGCTTCACGGCCAGCCTGGTGGGCATCGTCCCGTACGCGGGCACTGCGTTCCTCACCTGGGGCTACCTGCGCTCCACGCTCGTCCCCCTCGCACCGGACGGCCGGCGCCCCCGCGCGACGCCGCTGGCAGATCTTGGTATTGGCGCTCTGTCGGGCGCAGTGGCGCAGACGGTCTCTTATCCATTTGAGGTCGTGCGCCGGCGCATGCAGGTCGGCGGGCTGACGGAGCCCGGGCGGTGGCTGCGTTGGGGAGAAACGGTGCGTGCAATATGGGCGCGGGGTGGGCCTAAGGGGTTTTTTGTCGGGTTGGGCATTGGATACCTGAAGATGGTGCCGATGAACGCGGTGAGCTTCGCGGTTTGGCAGGGCATGAGAAGGTTATTAGATCTCTAGACGAACTCTCATTTTTTCTTTTGTCACTCTGCAAGTTTCCTTATTGGTTCCTTATTGGTTCAGTACAGTACCGCGCATCGCACTTGTGTCTCCCGAGTCCCGACTGTGCTGTACACACGCGCTGTGTCTATATCAAGCATACTGTAACTCAGGTTGTGGATACATGGAAAAGCTTTCTTCATGACCTCGACTACGCGTAGAGTAATCGATGACGAAGGCCCCCTGGACGAGCAATACGTCCATGATGCTTTCCACTCCTATCTTAAATCCTCGCTTGCCTAGGCCAGGGCTGAGCGCTTGCTAGACACCGGACCTTGTCGATAGATTTCAAGCTTTCGAGCGTCTCCCTCAGCGCTCCACCCCGCGAGCACATCGCGGAATTTGAGGCTCAGCGAAGACAGTGCCCAGATTTACCATGCGGGGGATACTAATTGCGGCGTGATAGGAGTGCTGTAGATCAACGGGAAATTGAAGACTTCGCTTACAGCTAAATCCAAAATGGGGGGCCCCTTGAGTAATTATGGACGACAGCTGACCTCCAAATTTGACGTGCGGGGTTCATAGTTAAGTATGGTTTGAAATTCTCGGGAAATTCGGTATCTCGCAAATATGTAGTTATTAAATAGTTATCCAGGGTATCAAATAGTTATCTTGTGATGCTTGGACGGCACGCCTTGCAAAGTCGGGGTTATCTTGTACTTATCACCCATTGCGGAGTGTTTTTCCCTGAGTGTTACTGTACTGTACTGGAGTGTACTTTGCTGAAACTTCTACTTCTACAAGAATCTTTATTGCACAGGCAACGTACACTTTCCACAGCGCAGCCGCTGCTACCATCGCCCCGCCCTGGCATGCGTCCTTGCCCTTGCCATCGTCCTTGCCCCCGCGTTGTCACCACCCTTGCCCCATCATCGTGGTTAGCAGCGCACACAAATTGTGGCTGCGTTCGAGTTGGGGGCTTGCCGCCGCCGCAGTTGTCATCATCGTCGGGGTGCACGCAATCGGCAATGACTACAACCGTCACCACGGTTGTCGTCACTGCCACGGTGGGGGGTAAGTAACTCGGAACTGCATGGGCCTTGTTGTATGTGGTTGTGGGCGCATGCGATTCCCAGCTGAAGCACTGAAGCACGTCCGGGAGTGTGTCGTCGAGGTAGCAGCAGGGACTTGGGCATGGTGCAGGTCGGCGGGTTGGGCGCAGAAGTTTCCATTGAGCGTGGGAAGAAAACGTCGTAAGCCCTGGCAGGAAGCCCGTGTCGTCGCCGTGCTTACTGTAAATCACTTCCCTGCCTCAAACCCATGAAGATGAAAAAGTGAGTACTTATCGTATTCCGCTGACAGCTGACATCAATCTGCAGGCACACATCACAGCTATCCCATCACAAGTATCTCAGCCAACGAAGACAACATCACGCTACTGCCACCACCACAATACCATCGAGGGGCCAACGCGACCCGCGCGCACCCCTAACAGCTTGAATGACGTCAATGTAGCAGTGACAAGGGTGCGTACCAATGCAAGCCGGAGGTTGACGCGACGAAGGCTGCGGAAACTCTACCAGTGCAGCCCCAGCTAAGTGTGTTGCCGACGACAACTATGACAGCGACACGGGCAGTGGACATCCCACCAACGCAGCCAACGGTGACCACTACACCGGGGCTACGACGACAATAACAATCACAAAGCAGAGAAGGTGACAGAAGGTTTACGACGACGACCACGGTGACGCGACGACGGTGAGGCTATCCCATGGATAGTACATTGTTCACTAGTTAGTACCTCTTGCTACCCATAGCAATAAATATGCACTATATTTTTCTTGAACTCGGAGCGTGTCAGATTGCCATTACCGCTGCAACTTGGTGTCAGATCTGTCTGCAGATTAGTTATTTTTTATTTTGTTAATTACTACAAATAATTTCTCGTGAGACCTGAGTAGCTGACGGCCGAATGCCTTTTGTTTCCAAACTCCTACTGTTTCGTAAGCACGAACTTGCAAGGCAGAACACAAAAAGTTCAATTGAGTCGATGATTCTCGGAGCTACTGTATTTCTTCTGCGATAGAAGGCCTGATTGAAAATGCTCTAACATAGCCCCGTCGGATATCGTGGTAAATTTGCCAGACCTAATAACTTACTGTGCTCTACCATCAAGTCTACCATCTGCGGTAAATGCACCCTTGATTAGGAAGTTGATTCACACGGCATCTTCTCCACAATTGTGTCGGTACTGCGTTTCTCGCAAGACCTTATCATGCCACCATCAGGGAACATAATGATTGCAAGGCCATTTCAAAGCCTCAGTGTCTTTGAATTACTTCACTTACGCCCCTGAGGCTCATGAACCTCATCGTAACCCATACGACATTAACGACGACCAGTGACATCGGAATGTGGTCGGGCTTCCAACGAGGCCATTCTTATAGAACGGACCGTAAACGCTATTACATGTGTGCAACTCCATGCAGATATAACAGTTAGTACATCGTTTCTAGGCAGTACATGATTTAGAATTGCGACGGGGGCTCCACGGGATGGTCGGAATACGCCGCGCGCATAGTATCGAGGGCGGCAGACGATCGCGCTGTTATGCTACACTTGAACGGTTTCGGGTGGCTGCCAGCGACCGCCGCCAGGATTCCATCGGATCAGTGACAACCAGAAGCCAGAGAGGTGGAACCGCTGCCCACCTGACTGAGCCCGAGAAGAATTCTGGTTTCGGAGCCCCCTCAGGGCCCGGCGCAAAGTTGTATGTTGCGAGAGCCGTCGACATGAAGGCATACACAGTTGCACCCGCGAGCGCCACCCCGGGACATGCACGTCGGCCAAAGCCGAACGCCCACACGTGGGGGTCGAGGGCACCTTGAGCGCCCAAGAAGCGTTCCGGGTGGAACTCACCGGGATCCTCATAAACCTCTGGGTCATTCGCGATCTGCCTTTGAGGTTTTGGCGTCGCAAGTTAGTTGGGATGAACCAAAAAAATACGAGATGAAGACTCGCCAGAGATTGGTTGTGACATACGAGCCCTTGGGAATGAAATAATCCCCGTACCAGTCGTCTTGAATCGTCGAACGAGGAGTGATAGGACCGATGACGTGCCATCTCAGGATCTCTTTGTACACAGCCGCAAAGTACGGCAAGTTCTCGCGGTCGGCAAGGTTTGGAAGACGGCTGGTGCCGACAATGCGGTCGATCTCTTCCTGCGCCTTGAGCTGCACGTCGGGAAAGAGAACCATCGCAAGTATAAATGTGTTAATAGCGGCCACAACCTGGGGAACACGCATGGCCATTTAGCCCTCTGGCGTGTGATATGAGGGGCTGAAATATCGTACGGTGTCTGTCCCACCTCCGTAAAGAGACGTCGCGGCAAAGGGGAGAGTCTCCGAGTCCAGAGCGCTGAGGTCACTCTCTAAGTAGGCAGACGTGAAGGACGGGACTGCGGTTTTGTCTAGCTGCCCTGGGTTCAGCGTTCTGCTCAACGGAACCCAGAAATCGTTAGGGGCTCACCATGCGGCTCTTGACAAACTCCACAGGTCGATAGGTTTGTTCAAAGTTTGTACGTCGGTACCGCTCGGCCACTTTCTTAAATCCCGCACCGGGCATCCACGCTGGAACGTGGCGCACTTGTAGAGGTCAGTTCGAATGTAATTGCTACAGAGAAAAGTAAAAGGGACTGACAGATTGGGATATTATCAACTAGCCATGCACCCGGCAATGTGGCGAGGTAGAATTCATCTGCAGCAATGTTAATAACATTCAGGAGAGGGTCAGGCTTTTCTCTTTCAACATTGTAGCCGTACGACATCTTCAAGAAAATGGCTCCAACCGATCTGCAGGGGGTTGCATGTCAGCACAGGTCTCGGAAGTCTCTTGCATGACCTACAGGCGAACGTCCTTGAGGAAGTTATCGGGACTCTCAGAAACGCGGGAAAGTAGGTGTATCGCCTCGCGTTCCTGTACATCACGATATTTTGCAATCGCAGCGTTGGTGCCAATTTGACGAGCTACGAGCCTGCGCATAGAACGGAAGCGCTCGCCGTATGGACTGAAGATCATCTGCAGATTCCAACCGATCCTTTACGTAAATATCAGATAAGTTCCAAGGGGGTGACTCCTCGTAGCGGGGTGGACCTACATCTCGCCAGCAAAATGGAGGAGTGGGCGACCAGAATAGATCACAGAGCGTTTTTCTAGTAGGTCTTCGCACACTTTCAACGAATTGAGGATGATGATAGGTTGACCCATGACGCAGACGGAGCTGATTGGACCTATGATAGATAGCGTGAGCTGCACGTGGTGAAGAGACAAAGGCTAGAAACATACCATAGAGGTCTTTGTGCTTCGCCCAGTGCAGCCACTCGTAGTCCTTGGGCATATCACCGATATTTCCGAGGAAAGGAAGTCCAGGAGGCCCAGGGGGCAACCGTCGCCATTGACTCCGAGCCCATAGGAATGCTAGACAAGCAAGAAATATAAGGCAGCCTATCTGGAAGGTAGAGAGCAGCATGATGTGGGGAGCTGTTAACATCCATGCGTCTGTTCCTGGCACCTATTTTTATGGTCTGCGCCAGTGGCGCTGTGATTACAATTGCACCATGGCAGGATCATGGCTGATGTAGTACAGATAATAAAAATGGATTTGTCCTTGGATTTGTCATGGATAAATTTCGCTCAAATGATAATCGGCAAAATAATCGGTACCAACCGCCGAGAGAAGAGAAGGGAAGAGGGATGAGAACGAAGGCCCCCCACCGGCCCCATTAACTGGCAGCGAAGGCAATGTGACTGTGATGACGGGGAGTCATCGAGTCATCGTCGAATAGAAACTGTTTGTTCGGTACTGCCGCACCGGGACCGGACTCAGTAGAGGGGACCTTTGACATTATTTGCGATTGGGTGAACGCCAACCTAACCGCCCAATCTTGCGCCCAATTACTGTGCCATTAGTCAAGCTGTACACCCGGGCCACACATTCCTGAAAAGTGCAATACGCCCTACGAGCCGCCCCGGTTTCACGAAAAACCAGGGCGACGGCGGAGTTGCGTTCTAACCGCAGGCTCCCCACCCGCCGGTTTATGAATCGCTGGGTAGAGTAGTCCCGGAAACGAACAGTGTGGTCATCGACCGAAGATCATTCATTCATTCATTCAGGGCTGCAGGGATGCGCCAGTCACGCGCTGGACTGTGTTTTCCCTGCTTGAGGTGAAAAAAAAAAAAACAGAACAGCTTCGTGATGGAATTGCAAGATCGAACGGAAACCAGGATGTCGTACTGTCAGCGCATGTCAACATACAGACGGACGCCCAAAAATTGATATTTTGTTTTTTTTAAAATACATTACTGTATCGTGCAAGGCCTCATATTCCGTATTATAACACTTCACTTTAGATACTGCAGTGCACCAAGCACTGTCCCTAAGATAATCGTCCTCTGAGCTTGACCGGTTGACCCTTGAGTCATATAGTGCGTAAAAATCGGCAATATTGGTTACTACGGTATGTATAACTTGTAAGGACTTCGACTACGCAGTAAGGTGGATTCGGTGAACAAAAAGCAGGCGGGACAATCTTGGGGCGACCGAAACTGATCCACAATATTGGTGATCCGCCACTCACGGACACAATCAACAATCTCCGACTCTAGCGCTACCAGTACTGTATCAGGTTCTCGAACTAAACTTAGAGACCTCGCTGATCGCGTATATTCCCACGAGCGATAATTTGGTAAGTCACTGTAATATCAGACGAGGAGATGTGCGTTACAGTGCCAGTGGTTGGAAACAAAAAAATGTGCTAGCGTTTCCGAACTGTGGATGTCCAAACAAGTGTTCCTGATACTTTTCTTCAAATTTGGTGCGATCCCTACGGACTATCAATGGTGTATGGTTGCATGGAAGTGCAGATAAAAAAAGACCCCGAACGTCGGCGGTCTGGGCGCTGTGGCGGGTTACTACGCCGCGGGTACATCGACTTAGCAAGAACCTTGCACCTCATCAAGCACAAGATACGCCACACCCAAATTCCCTGCTCCC
The DNA here is from genome assembly GCA_024734325.1 of Lactarius hatsudake. NCBI lineage: Eukaryota > Fungi > Basidiomycota > Agaricomycetes > Russulales > Russulaceae > Lactarius > Lactarius hatsudake. The sequence continues at coordinate 160,893 of JANSJP010000139.1, forward strand.
GGCTGCTTTTCTCAATTATATGTCCTCTAAAATGGATATCGGTCACATCTTCTGACATGAGATAGCTCGCGGCGGCTGAGCACATGCAAATACAGTAGCACAGCACCCATGACAGCACCTAAACTATGTCCGGAAGCCCACGTGATCCGAGATGAAAGGCACGCCAACCCCGGCCCACGCTTGTGCATGAACCATAACTTGGACTTAGGACCGGGTGTCCGAGTCTTGTCCCTGCTGAGCGCTGAGAGCCGTGAGCCGTGATTATGGTACGCTGACTCAATTCTTTATTTAAATTCTTTATTTTCGTGGCTCGGACAGTCTGGGGTCGTGCGAGGTCAAGCCATCAGGTTGTATACAAGGTTTCAGCGCTATCAGCTTCGATTCGAAGCGTCGTTCAGGACTGAATGTTGAACCGATGATGGCCATGCCTTAGAAGGGAACTCAGTCCATGCTCCTCTCTGTTTCAGGTGATTACGGAACTTCAATCTAGGCATCTTTACGTCCAAGGTTAGGTCACAGTCCACACTCCGAGCTTGGGATCTTCCTGCCTGATTTGTTGTCTCTGATTCGGTGGGAAAAATGGATGGTATGTCATCCCTACAAGCAAGGGTTCAAAGCGCTCAAACATCGCATCAGGCTGTAAGGGCGGTGGTCAATAAAAGGCGTTCGAATCAATTGGGACGCAAACATCAAGGAGTATTGTATAACTTCCCCCCTGTACTACTTTCAAGTCATCTGTTCTTATCATGGAGAAGTCATCACCCCTTCCAGATCTCTGGCGCTGGGTGAGTTCTTTAACTACTCGGATCTCCGTCAGTCCCAGTTTCGCTGAGTGTACACGACTTCAGATCGAGCTCTCGCGCGTTCATATGTTCGCCGGTTCGATGCTTGTTTTCTGGCCGTGCGGTGCGCCATCACCTTCCAACCGCGCCGATGACCTAGCTAATCTGTTTCAATGGGTAAACCAGCCTGGGGAATGACGATGGCAGCACGCCCCCTATCGATGCCTCTACAGACTTATGCTTCGAACCTCATCTATGGTCTGGTTGGCGCGGCCCTTTCGCACAGGTGAGTGCAGATTCGGGTATGCTTCTCGAGGCTGGCCACCTCACACTGCTATTCCCACAAAAGTATGTCTCTATTCTCTCGCCGCATGGCCATTCTCACGTATATTCAGGTGCCGGCTGCGTGTGGGATGACATTGTCGATCGCAAATTTGACCGACAAGTAGGTAAGTGAGGGACGCACGAGGTCAAAATTACCCTGTTGACCGACTGGCGACTGCCATTCGACAGAACGCACCAAGCATAGGCCTGTGGCCGACGGGCGTGTCTCAGTACCAGGCGCCACCGTCTTTTTGGCGATCCATATCGTGTTGCTCATCGCTATGCTCTGGCCTGTCAACACTCTTGCGTAAGTCCATCGTTGTTCGATGAACCTCGGCTGACGGAGGGTTCAATCGATAGCTGGAAGCTAGGCCTCCTCACTATCTTCCCGTTGGCAGGGTTCTACCCATTCATGAAACGCATAACGTACTGGCCGCAGGCCTGGTTGGGTATGTGGGACACGTACCCCTGACAATGCGCACACCGGAATCACACATCCTTTTTTTTTAGGCGTGTCCATCAACATGCTATCTCTCGTGGCTTGGGGCGCATTACGTGCGCGACTCGACCCCGCGTCTGGAGCGCTTCTCTTTGGTATGTGGTGGTGAGTCATAATTGACGTCTTTGTCCACATGTGCTGAGTAAAAACCATATAGTTGGACTATGTACTACGGTGGGCCGTACCTTCCTAATCCGTGCACCCGCTCATGTTTGAACCGCATAGATACGGTTTACGCTTGTCAGGATAAGCGTGACGATGTGCAGGCCGGCGTAAAATCTACGGCATTGTTGTTTGGTAACCATGTGAAAAAGGTCCTCGCAGTATTCGCCGGAATATTCGTCTCATGCTTGGCAACGGCTGGGGTGATGAACAACCAAGGCATCCCCTACTTTATTCTTACCGTTGGGGGTGCAGCTGTTCACCTTACTCTACAACTTCAAAATCTTGACGTCGACGACCCGAAGAGCTGCCTCCGTGAAGTACGTTGCCCACGCTCACTCGTTTCAGCCGATTGTACTAATTATGGGATAGTTCGAGTCAAATGGGTTCGCTTTTGGTGGAATTGTTTGGAGCGGGCTATTTGTAGATTATGTTCTTGGATGACTTCGTAAAAGGTTTCGCTCTTTTGTATTCGGATATAGTAGTCGTGTTTCCCTGACCCTAAATGAACGACCCCATGTATTTTCGAGTTAATATGGACTGGCGAGGCGGCATGCGAATATGACCTGATCAGATAAAACCCGCGTAATACCGTCGTGTCAGTAGTAATGCAAATGTTCTTATGCAAATTTGAAGATTGCAGTGGATCACTGTGTTCCCGTCATCATTCCAGCCTAAAAAAAATCCACTAGGTCAAGTAGCATCTATAGATATGAGATTATAGAACAATAGAAGGATCTATTCAAAATTTCGAGCGACACAAAAAACGAAGGTGTCATAAAATGTAAGGACATGACCCAGATCCCAGCGATGTTGACGGTGCCACGTGGGTGTTAGAATACATCAGTAGGGTCAAATATGGCTAATTTGAGGGGATACGACGCCCGCGACCGAAATGAAATCATGCTTTTCTGGTCCCCTGTCCCCTGAGGGCGACATGAGGACAGTAAACCCGAATGGCGTTCGGCACACAGACTAGCCTGCAGACTAAGTGCACCTCTAAAAGGCATCTTTCGTGATGAATGCGGCAGTCTAACCGTAATGGACTGCCAGGGTGTCTGTATGCAGAGGTGTTGCCACGGCCCGCACTCAGGGGAAAAAGGATCCTGGCCCGACCCTGACTGACCTGACCTATCGGGGTCGCATCGAGACCCTGACTCAGGGTCAGATCATTCGGGTGTCCTGCTGCACTTGGTACAGTAGCGAAGAGCGAAGTATCGATGCGCCAGTGAGTGGGCCGCTTTACCACAGCAGCTTCAAACCCCGACTTCTAAATTAATCTTCGATGACTCGATGACTCAGCAGACGACGCGATTTCCAATGGTCTGCGACGACGAGCCCCGCGTTGTTTCCCCCAATTGCTGCTTGTAATGTACGTGTATGTGTCCCGCTATCACTCCTGCTCAATGATGTTCTCAGTGCTCCCAACGCTCAGGCAGTGGGGACGACTAAATAATCCCATACTTGCCTTACAATTCTGCAGGCCGCTTCATTTGAATTTGAGGGGGTAGCAAGTCCAAGGCCACCTTCACAATCAGCAGTACCTCAGTACTCTCTCGGATCATCGTCACATATCCGCTTGGGCTCGACACCAACCTCCATGATTTGATTTTACATGCTTCATCAGCACCGTCGGCTTCCGCGTCCTTGACGTCCTGACAAGTACAGACTTCCGTTGGGCTTTCTGCTGCTTTGGGAAGTGATATAAACTTTACGTGTTCTCTCGACGTGCCCTGGTGCAAGCGGTGTCAGAGTGATACTACAAGTACACCTACGAGCGGAACTCGACCCACGCCGGCGACTCTTGAATAATGCAGCTCACTGTCGTGAGGTTCGACTCAAACGTCGTCTGTCCTTGTTAAACCAAACGAGGATCTTTCGCCATCGTTGATCTTTCTTGGTTTAAGATCTGCACTTCTTGCTAAAGAATGTGTTCCTAGCGTGACGGCACATGGGCTTCGCATCGATATACAATCCAGCGCTCTCGTCCCCTCTTCCAGTAGACCTGTTACCCCCTGAAGTTGATTATCATAACGGCACGTCGCATTGGTCTCGATCTCTCGATTCCCCTCCCGTATTGTCAACAGCAGCAACATTGGGGCGTTAATGCGATCGGTTCTGTTCTAGGGTTCTATGCCTCACATCCAACAAGGGGCGGCGTGGAGAATCACAACATCACAAGTCTCATACGCGATAAGGACTGCGCTGTGTTTCCCTTTAATTCAGTCGACTTTTTCCCTGGCAGCGCTGAGGGCCGAGGCACACCCAGCGCAAGGAACAGCTGAACCTCGAAGCTCACATGTGTTCGACGACCTTCACACATTTTACTGTCGGTAGTTCGAGCATTGCCCCCAGGACAGGAACTGAATAGCATCCTTTCTTCTCTTCACTTCGCAGCTGGGATCAGAGATCGTGGGTATGTGATAGAGTTAACGTCGGCCTTCCTTCGAGCGACCTACCCATCAACCGCGAGATAGACTCTCTTCCTTCGAGTTGATGCATCTGCATAATTCTACTGGTTCACCTTTCCTCATTCAGTCACCAGTGCTTACTACGTACAGCTTCTTTTGCGTCCTCGTACACGCCACCCACACTAAGCCCTTCTGTCCCGTTCTTCCATTCCTCCATTCTGGGGATGGTTCGGTAATTATAGTGAGGAACACGGAAGTGGCAAAACCGACATTGTGATAACCTGCGATGTGGATTGGCGCTCTGGAAGCAGATTAAATTTTGTGTCTCGTGGTCCACCCTTACACTTAGTGTTCTTTGGGCCGCACGCCGATTTCCCACCAGCTCGCACACGACTTCCTGTTTGCTCTGTTTTCGTCAATAGCGCGCGCTCGAGCTTATTCCCCAGGCCCACTCCATTTGTCGATCAGTGCTAATCGCTGCTCATTTCATCATAGGCCCGATATGATAGGTCTGAGAATTTCCGTATGGTCACGAACCTAGTCAGCGCTGCTACCTGTTTTAGGGAGAATCATGTGGCACCTGGTGTAGTGGCATACAGTACCGGGTCCAGTATGTCCAGTACACTCCCAGGTTGGTTGATGTTTTGCTAATGTGATCACCAATGATACCATAGCCATTTCAAGGTCTCAGTATCCTTGCATTGCGCCCCTCATGACCTCCATCAGGACCCTGTGTGGTATTGGCGACGGTGAGTCACAAATCGAAATCCGGGGCGTGCGTCCAACGAGTCCATTCTTCACAGATTGGCCGTTATCGCTATCACACACGTGGGTAGATACAGCATATAGTAGTACACCAAGAAGCTACAGTAGCTCCGCCAAGCGATACATGGACTAGAACTGTGACGCCTGTTCAACAGGGTATTCTGAATACGCCACAAGTATTGTTTCGAGTGTGGAGGGCGATCGTGCTGTTATGCTACACTTGAACGGTTTCGGGTGACTGCCAGCGGGTGCCGCCGCAACAAGGTTCCCATCGGATCAGTGACACAGATAGGGATTAGCCGCTTGCTCACCTGACTGTACCAGAGATGAATTCTGGGCTCGGCGCTCCCTCTGGACCCGGCGCAAAGTTGAGCGCCGCGAGAGCCGCCGACATGAACGCGTACACGGTAGCGCCCGCGAGTGCAACGCCGGGACAACCGCGCCGCCCAAAGCCGAACACGAACGCGTGGGGATCGAGAGCACTCTGAGCGCCTAAGAAGCGTTCCGGGCGGAACGTACCCGGATCCTCATAAATCTCCGGGTCGTTCGCGATCTGCCTTTTTGGCGGTTGCGAGTCAGTTGGAGAGCGAACCAGATGACGGGGGACTCGCCAGAGATTGCTCATGACTAACGAGCCTTTGGGAATGAAATAGTCCCCCGTACCAGTCGTCTTGAATCGCCGAATGAGGAATCCCTGGAAAGACGTAAGACACGCCGCACGTTTTTGAGGAAAGAGACATACATACCCATAGGACCGATGACGTGCCATCGCAAGAGTTCCTTGTACAGAGCGGAAAGATACGGCAAGTGCTCGCGGTCTGCGAAGTTTGGAAGACGGCCTGTGCCGACAACGCGATCGATCTCCTCCTGCGCCTTGAGCTGCACGTCTGGAAAGAGGACCATCGCAAGTACAAATGTGCTGATAGTGGCCACAACCTGTGTGTCACTTAGCCTCCAGGCGCGTTATGTCATGAATCGCAATATCGCACAGTGTCTGTCCCACCTCCGAAGAGAGACGTCGCCGCGAAGGGGAGAGTCTCTGTGTCCAGAGTGCTGAGCTCACTCTCTAAGAGCGCGGACGTAAAGGACGGGACTGAGGTTTTGTCCAGCTACCCTGAATTCAGCGTTTTGCTCGACGGTAACTAGAGATCGCTAGGGCTCACCATGCGGCGTTTCACAAACTCCAGAGGTCGATAGGTTTGTTCGAGATTTGTACGTCGATACCGCTCGGCTACCTTCTTAAATCCCGCACCTGGCATCCACGCAGGGACATAGCGCACTTGGAGAGGCCCGTTCAATTGTGGTTGTCACAGAGAGAAAGTAAAAGGGACTGACAGATCGGGAGAGTATCAACTAGCCATGCACCCGGTGATGTGGCGATGTAGAATTCATCTGCAGCAGTGTCGATCACATTCAGGAGAGGGTCAGACTTCTCTCTTTCGACACTGTAGCCGTACGACATCTTCAAGAAAATGGCCGCAACCGATCTATAGGGGGTCAGCACAGGTCTTGCAAGTCTCTTGCGTGACCTACAGGCGAATGTCCTTGAGGAAGTTATCGGGATTCTCCGAAACGCGGGCGAGGAAGTGTATCGCCTCGCGTTCCTGTGCAGGACGAAATTTTGCGATGCCAGTGTTGGTGCCAATGTGCCGAGCTACGAGCTTGCGCATAGAACGGAAGCGCTCGCCGTATGGACTGAGGATCATCTGCAGGTTCCAACCGATCCTTTACGTAAATCATCAGATGGGTACCGATACCTGTCCTAGAGTGACAGCTTACATCTCGCCCGCAAACCGAAGAACTGGGCGACCAGAATAAATCACAGCGCGCTTTTCTAGCAGGTCCTCACACACTTTCAACGAATTGAGAATGATGATAGGTTGACCCATGATGCACACGGAGCTGACTGGACCTAGGATATCGCTAAATGCATGAGCTCTGTGTGGGAAGGAAATAACGGCGTACCGTATATGTCTTTATGCTTCGCCCAGTGCCTCCACTCGTAGTCCTTGGGCATGTCGGCGAAATTTCCGAAGAAAGGAAGTCCAGGCGGTCCAGGAGGCAACCGCCGCCATTGTCTCCGAGCCCACAGGAATGCTAGAGAAGCAGATGATACAAGGCAGCCTATCTGGAAGGTAGAGAGCAGCATGAAGAGCCTGAGGGAAGCCGATAACGTCTGTGCGTCTGTTCCTGGCACCTATTTTTATGGTGTGGCGCTAGGATTGTTGTAGAGACACGCCTGAGGACACGCCACATCCTGCATGGCTTATCAGGTAATAAAGATGGATTCGTCGGTTATCACGAATTCTCTCGAATGACAAATCAGTGCAATCGATATCTGGTTGGACAAGAGAAGAGGAATGAGGCAGTAATGAGGCAAGCGAAGACCCCAACTCGTGCCCACTTTACTTAATTACATAAGCGAGGCTCTGCTTGCCTTTATCACTGGCACAGTGGGCATCTATTTACTGATCTCCATTTCAAATACGAGGGAAAGTCGATAGCAGGGGCACTACGTAGTACGTCGAAGGTCATAAAAAATAGCATAGTCTCTGACAGCCGGCGGACGCCCCATAGAGCCAATTAGACAGCACAGCGTACAAACACTCGGCACTAGTACACGGGAATGCCAAGGGCACATCGTACCTTGCATCGTACCTGGATCACCTCCAACCGCAGGGATACAAGAACAGAGACGCTCGGACACGCGTCACGCGTCGTGAGTTGAGTAGAAAATATGGACGAAACAGCCCCTTGCTATGTGGTGCGCTCCTTCAGAGGGACGGCTTCGGGAAACTAAGAGACACCGGCCGATGAAGAGCCTAATATTGTAATGCCATTCGCAATGGTTTAGGGTCGTGACGGGGTAGCAGTAGACGGATGACCAAGACAGAGAATGTCCGCCCAGATCGCACAGGACGCGATTGAGTGCACGATTTCCGCAAGGAAGACGTCTAAACAGTGGCCCCCACGTAACGTCCGAAGTATTCCTGTCTGTGATGGAGCGAGGAATGGTTCTACTGCACCACATGTGACAATCACGGCGTTTGATATGATGTTTCGGTCGCCCTGTGATTTCGAAATGAGCGGTCCCTTCCGGGTCGTGCACCAAAGATAGCTCCTCATTCTTGAATCGTCAAAAGCGAAATGGGATCCTCATGTCCAGAGGATGCGTGTAGGAGTTTGCGAACCCCACATGATTGTCCGAGGGCCACTGGAGCTTAGCACAAGCACGCATGTCGTTGGTAGCGAGGCGAGGGACGTGACAAGAAAATCTAGATGGTGTGCCTGCTGCGTATGTGCGTGCGCGTGTCTACGGAAGGAACAAGACCAACGCACAAAGAGCCATTCCGGCATGAGTACTGCATGAGTGGCCAAAGCTAGACGCTAGACGTCGGCCAGGCGAGACTGGGAGAGCCCAGAAAACGCCAATTTGAAGTCCCAAAGGGGCTGAAACGCACAAGTTCGAACGACAGTAGTTGAGCAGAGGAAGTGCGTGACCCGTTTAACCTATTGCGTGATTATGATGACAACGCAATCGGTCGGGGGTCGGAAAGCGGGTTGGGTATGAACCGGTATCGATTCCTAAGATCATATCCTATGACAGGAACCACCCAGTAATTACGCCCATGTAATAGTGGACATTTGTTGGGATTGTGGGCACGCCGTGATAATCATGCTAATACCACGGCCCATGCTTCGAGGTATCGCAATAAAACTACGTTAAGCATGTGCTATGCTATATGATGGTAAAAATAGTGCCACGGCGAGACTTGAGGGGCGGTACAGAAGTGGGTACGGCGAAGAAGGTTCTGGAACTGACAAGAAGTGTCACCAAGCATCGGGGCCGGTCGGGCACGCACTACTGGGCGGCTGTGCTTGCGCTGCGCAGTGTCGTGTCATTGCTTACAGAATTCGATCGGTTTCTGTATCATTCGGGCCCATTCCTCCGAGGACCATTGCTAACGTGGCACATCGTTTCGATTCTTACTACTCTTGCTATAAGAACCAACTTACTCCGTCTTCATGACTCCCCAGTTCACTCCGCTTCCTGTCAGTGCCTCCTCCCTGATTACGAACAATGGCCACCGTTGCAGCTCCCCCGCTTTCCACTCCTCCTTCGCTGCCCACAACGGATTTGCGGCGTTCCATCAGTCTCCCTACCGTGCACCGGCCGCGGTGCAGCACAATCCCTTTGGAGCATTCGCCCCTCGCCATCATAGCGGTGCCAAGTCTCCTTCTGGGGCTGCGTCCTGGCGCCACTCTGAGTCCGTAGACCGCACGCCCATTGTTGCCCGCACTACTACGCCCAAGTACCGCCGCGGCGGGCCATCTCATTCTCGCACGCCCTCTACTTCTTCAGAGGCATCAAGTAGCAGCTGGCGGGAGCGTTCAGTGTCACCCGCTGTCGCCACAATTGAGCTGCAACCCGCAACTGAGCCGAAGCCAAAGGGTGAGCCTACTTCCATTTCCTAGCGCTTCTGGCGGTTCACTTAAATCCCTACTTTAGAGCCTAAGGTTCCTGTTTACAATATTGCGGATTTGCTTCGGCTATCGGCCTCCCCTCTTGTCGGAATCAGTGCCGAGTCACAAGCTGTCGTTGACGACCTTGTTGCGCACCATGTGTGGCGCCGTGGACCTCATTCAGGAGCAGGCAGGCGTCGCAGGAATCGCGGGACTTCGAACCAACGATCGTCGTCACGCTCATCGACCTCACGCTCATCAACCTCATCGACAATAGATGATTCAGAGCGCTCTGATTAGAATTATTCATAAGATATGATGACACGAGTTTCATATATGACTGACGGACGGACAGTGACAGTGATGTGATGACACCCTTTAGAGTAGTACTATGTAACCATCTAATAATTGCACCACGTATATACCTTTGGATTTGTAAGCGAGCGGAGCTTGGATTAGCCAAACTTTGCGCTTGGTAATCGCCCTTTTTCTTCTTTCAACTTGCCGCCACGTTCAGCAGCATACATCCCCTCGCTTCATCATGGACGTCGACATGAAAATCAAGGACGAGGTTGACAAGGAAAAAGATCGCGATTTTGACCGCGATCGTGATAGAGACCGTGACAGAGACAGGGAACCGCGGCGCGACAGAGACCGCGACCGTGATAGGGACCGTGACCGCGACCGCGACAGGCGGGATTCCGGTAAGTCTTCTGGTAAGTTTCACCGACTCTAGTCGTGGCCAACAACCCACCTACCTGTTTTATTATCACAGTTCGAAGCAGACGCGGCGGCGGCGGTGGTGATCACTGGGAGCCTGAGGAGCGTGAACGACGCAATGGCGACGTGTGTCCTGTTGCTTTTATATCGTAATGTTTCATACTGACGACTTTTCCCTGTCTCTTCCCCCTCTTTTCCACCTCCGTAGCGTCGCAGGCGGTCGCGGTCAGCGCACTCCCGTTCCCGCTCGCGTTCTCGCTCGCGACGCCGTTCTGCCTCGCCAACCAGGCGCCGTTCGAGGCGGTCTCGGTCTCGCGGCGGCTCTTCCCGCAGCCGCTCGCGCGAGCGCGAACGCAAGCAGTCAGAGGCATTCCCACGTTCGCTTGGCGGTCCGATCAATGCGCCGCACGAGGAGGCGGTCGAGTTTGCCAAGCACAGCAAGCGGGAGAACCGCGTGTACGTCGGCAATCTCAGCTACGACGTCAAATACCGCGACTTGATTGAGTTTATGCGGGGAGGTGGGTGGGGGCGTTTTAGTGGTCTCGTTGCTTTTTTAGTTGTGGTGATAGTGGTGGTGGTTGGGGTGCGTCGGGTGGTCGTCCGGATTGGAATTGCCCCCCTGGAGGTAAGGGGGTTTGGAGCCGGAGACGGAGTGAAGGTCCAGGGGCAGATGGCGAGTTCGGTCACTCCCCAGCGCACCCAGCATCCGGATGTCCCCTGGAGGAGCAGGGTTTCGGCGTGGACGATCAGTGGGGGGAGCTGCAGTTTCTATTTTCCGGTTTTTGAGGGGCCATAGTGAGCTGTGAGGCTGATTGTCGGGGTAATTAGCTGGTGAGGTCCTGTTCGCCGAGGTGCTTGTCACACCGACCGGTATCTCTAAGGGATGCGGGTATGTCTCCATTTCTCACTCGAGTCTTTTCTGCGTCGCTCTGACATGGGCATGTTATCAGGATTGTCGAATTTGGGTCTCAGGAGGACTCCCAGCGTGCCATTCGCGAGTTATCTGAACAACCGCTTCTCGGCCGCCCTGTATTTATTCGAGAGGTCTGTCCCCAACTCTGGCATAATTTTCGGCGTACTCATGAGGCACTCAGGACCGGGAAAATGAATCACGTTTCGGCGCGACACCCGTACCCGGAAAAATAGGCATGGCTATGGCTGGTCAAGGCCTCACCGTTGGTCCACCTCCACGTCCAGCATACCATAACTCCTTCGGCTCAAATCCGGGCAACCAGCTTTACGTCGGGAATGTGAATATCTCAGTCATTTTATCGTCGAGTCGAGCTCATTGCCTCTGCAGTTGCCCTACCAAGCTGGCTGGCAGGACCTGAAGGACCTGTTCAGGTCTGCTGGAAATATTATCCGCGCTGACATCAATATTGGGGCAGATGGTCGTCCCAAAGGCAGCGGCACGGTGATCTTTGAGACCTCAAAGGATGCTCAACAGGCTATCAGTGCGTGCTGTTCTCTTTTTTCTCACCACAGCTTATGACGTCGGTCTAGGCATGTACAATGGGTTCGACTGGTATGGTCGCGTCCTTGAAGTCCGCGAGGTATGGCTTACCTTCACACTCCACCGTTACCCAACTCTTACGTGCCATGTCTAGGATCGTTATGCAGGCTTGTCTGGCCCTGGAGGTTTCCGCGGCGGATTCCGTGGTGGGCTGCGAGGCTTGCGCGGTGGAGCGCGGGGTTCTACCTACGGTGCACGCGGTGGCTTCGGACGTGGGGGATTCGCTGCTGGTGGCCGCAACTTCTCGGACCAAGACCTATACAAGGATTATTCCGGCCCGGACCAGCAGGCGGGAGGGTACAATGCAACATATGACGGAGCATACACTGGGGCGGGAGGATTCGGTAGCGGTTATGGTGTGGGGGGATACGAAGCAGAGCCGAGCCAGCAGATCATGGTTCGCAACGTGAGTTCTCCTTTTCCTCCTTATGTCTACGGTGACTGACTGGCCCTGGGGATGGGTAGCTGCCGTGGTCAACGGCGAATGAAGACCTTGTCGAGCTGTTCGAGACGACCGGCCAAGTCGAACTGGCAGAGATCTTGTTTGACGGCACACGTTCCAAGGGCGCTGGCGTTGTGCAATTTGCGCAGGTCCCCGAGGCTGAGACGGCCATCGGTACGTCCCCTCTATCTGTTTCTTTTCCTCACCACCGCTAACGTGGGGACGCAGCCAAGTTCCAGCAGTATATGTATGGTGGGCGGCCTCTCGATGTGCGGTTCAATGACCGTTGGCACACGTTTACGCCGACGGCGGCCAAGGGTGGGCAAGCGATCCCGATACAGACGGACGGAATATGAAGTATCTACATATTTGACCTTTTTTTCTCTCCCGGTTTATCTCAAAATCATGTCCTCCGCCGTTTAATAGTCCTTATTGTGCCATGGTTACAGTCATTCCCGTTGAACATTGAACCTAGGTAAAAGTATCTTTCACACACACACTTATAGGGTGCGGACCTGTCGAAACGTCACGGTAGAGGTAGGTTCGGATTCTGCTGTGCATTTCGGAGGTATGTAGTGCTTTCATGATCACCGAGTTCATTTAGACATCCCCTTGAAATTTGATCCGCCTTCTCAAACCCGGTATCCTCCCGTCCTGATACTTCTTCGCTCCTGAATATATATTTTTGGCTGAAATGACAATGGGAACGAATACGGTGGTCTATTGAAATATTAAAAACTTGCATGGAGGAACGAGCAGGTGTAGTAGAACACGCACAATAACGAGTGTGGGGTACGATAAACAACATAGAAAAACAACCATGTATGGCATGAGCAAGCAGTGAACTATTTTACGACGTTCACTTAGGCTCGGGAATAGCCGCTTTATTTGCAACGACGTAGCCTAGGGTCCTGTACCAATGGCTAACAGACCTCCATGCTGCAACCAGCCAAATCTCATGCCTACGGGCGATCCGCGAGCGCAGCTTCCATGTACTGAGCTTGCTCCTGATCTCGGAAAAACGGGAGACGACTTCATCCATGTTAGGGCGCTTCCCAGGATCTTCTTGGACCATGTCGGTTATAAGTGGCTCCATGAACTCAAACCCTTTGCATTTCTGGAAACCGGGTCAGGAACGCATCTCGTCGAAGGGGCTGAGGACGCGGACCTGTATATAATGTACGCGGACCAAATTTCCAAGGTAGTACACATCGGTGGGAAACGGATTACATGGAGTCTCGCCGTCTTGGTGTTCTGGTGCGGTCCTGTCGCCACCATGTAACGGCTCGTCGAGAGGTGGCCCGTCAGCAGGATCATATTGACGGGAAAGACCGAGGTCGATGAGGAGGTATCTAGTTGGCCGCCGGGTCCGCGAATATCCCTTTACCTTGTGGCGAAAATCTTTACTTCGCCCCAAGGCGACAGGGTGGAACGAATTGGGATACATATTTGTCGGGTCAAGCATGATATTTAGCCATGTGCAGTCCCTATCGAAATGTCAATGAAGAGGAGCCACGGAAATGTGTAATGGCGAATATACCGATGAGCAACGTGGTTTGAAAGCATGAATTGCACCCCCTTGTGAGATGAGCAATCTGACCCACATAAGGGAAGGTGACGTACCTCGCAGATTTGCGCAAAGAAAGTGACAAACTCGCCATACGTTCGAAGTGGAGGGTCATCAAAAGGACGCAGTAGGGGGTGTACCATAATAGGATCCTCATTTGGCAGCTGAATGACATCTAGCAACCGCGCACAACGGTTTCTGGGGTTCGAAGAAAGAGGCTCTGTGGAGAAAAGCCTGTTGATTTGGAGCTCGTAAGGGCCCTCCTTGCTGGGGAGTCATTTCAACATAACAGGTCTTCCGTCAGAGATCCGAGTTGCGTCCATGCACACGCGCAGCTGAAAATTCAACTTGACTCTCTATAGACTGCCTCGCGACGAGCCGCCAGTAAAAAGCTTATGGCCCAAATTTCGGAGTCCATTGCCAAGGGAGGTATGCCCGCTCACTAGCTCGCTCATTTTCAATAATGGACACAATTTACTAGCCACGGAACCACCCCTGGGGACCACTAGCACCCTCAGCAACCCCTTCAGCGATACCCATGAGGTATCCACCCCAACAGATGTAGACGTTGACAATCTGAACGAAGTGGAGATGTCCACATTTCGGTCAGAAGCTACAGGAGGTAATATATGATCACTCTCGTGACGTTGGTAAAGAGGCTGACCGTGTCTTCAGGAGCGGTTGTCGTGCTCAACCTCCATCGGGATTCATCTACACAGCAAGTCATTACTACATTTCCACCCGAAGCCTTTGTGGGCGACGGGACACACAGCGATGGTGAGTCGCTCCCCCTTGGTAAACCGTTTTGGGGCTGATTTGTCGGCCAGGTGGATCGGCTTCAATCTATTCTGGCAGTGATGTCTTGGGCCCGCATTCAGAAGCCGGTGACGATGCGGGTCGATAAATGGAGCGAGCAGCGGGTCTTGCCCTACGCGTTTGAGTGTTTTTTTTTGTTTATGCTAGCACTTATACCTTGCCAGTGTATTATAGACTTATTATATTTTTTCACCCTCGTGAGGGGGGTGATAATCGAATGAGTACAGGGAAAAAATAAAGAACCACGAACCAGTGAATACACCCCACTGGATTTGACCACCTCACAGCCCTCTCTTTGCCAACGAACACCTGACACCGGTCCAATATGGCCAATGGACAGCAATTCCCGCTCTCCGGGAAGCGCTACAAGAGTAAGGTGGGGAAAAGAAGATACCAATGGCCAACGGGATGTGAGGAACGCCCAAAAAAGAACGCCCAGGGCGTGGGCCCAGTATGGACTGGGATGCCGTTGATGGTTGAGCTGGTGAGTCTGGGAAACGGTCATGTCAGTGGCGGCGTCGTTGCCAGAGTGGGGTCTGTGTCACCTCGAACTTGTTCGTAGCACGAAGTGAGGGGCGGGGCAGGGGGAAATGGGTATGGGGGAGACGAGAACCTCACAACCAGGGCGTTCTGACCCCATAATTCGCCACATGTTATTCAATTACACACGCGCCTTTTTTTCTTCTGCGTTTTCATCCCTTTATCGGGCCCCAAATAAGAGCCCTCCTTCCGCTTGCCACAATTATCCCCCGAACTCGCACAGGCTCGACGTAAGAGGGAAGGGTACATGGGCAGGTATCACATCCACAGCCCCACTGTCTTGGCAACTGTGGCACGGAAATACGCTAATACGTGTAGTACGACGCTGTTGTAGTTGACACCTTGATTTTATTTATTTTCTATTGTTCACTCTTGTTCACTTTGGAATGCTGTACTTATCACAAAACGCAACGGACGAACTACGGGATGACCTGCCAAAATAGACCGCATGCGTATTGTGATCACGGATTCGATTGAACATGACCAGCTGGGACCGCGAGGCAGGGATCGCGAGGCATGAACAATACCGTCCGATGTGCAGGGCGGTACAAGGACCTTGCCCGGTAGCTTACAGTAGTGAACATATGTCATGATTAGGGACTAGGGATTGGATTGACCCCAGAGCTCCTTGAGGAGGATCGTTTCCAGTGAAGGGGATTTCGGACTCCGATGGGATTTTCTCCAGTGCGCTGTCAACCGTGCGCTGTCAACCACTCCAAATACGACGGCTTGGGCGCTGCGGCCACCATCTATTCTTTTTTCCCCTATCGTTCGTTAGCTTCTGGGGCCTGTCACTGGCAGATGACCAGATGACCCCCTAAAAGCTACCCACGCTCACCCTCCCGTGCTGGCGAGCACCTCCCTCTTCGGCTTAACGGGTCACTACGTGTTTAGAAGCGAAATCCGTTCGCAGGTGTTCGAGCACGTTCCTTGATTTATCAATGTTCGTCCCTGAAAACCGTCAGGACGTACGGAAATATTCCCTTACTTCCCCGGTTTGCTCTACACCAGGACAGCAGTAAGTCGGCCACAGATAAAGGTGACGGTGGAACCCTTGTTGACCAAGTTGTATTCTTTTAGCCGCGAGGCATTTCTTCCCCTGACTGGCGTTGTCAACCCGCTGGTTCTGATCGACCTGGAAACAAGCAGGACTCTAGAAGTCGGAAGGCTCGGTGATGTAATAGGAAACCGATCATCAGCGCACATACATGCCAACGATTCGTCGAAGAACAGTCTGTGTGTTATCGTCTTTTGCTGACAGCGCCAGGACATACTACGCACTGGCATGCCGGTTTTCTTCGCGGCCATCGTTCACTGTCGCGTCACCCTCCGTCCCTCTGGCTCGATCAATTGCACCACGCTGTTATCGAGAACCTTAACACTGGCAAGGATGCCTGCCTGATGGAGAGACAATGTGGAACGACGGTAGTTTGTTATGGCGACGTCCTGCAATTTATATCGTGCGTGTGTCCTTGTCTTGAGATAGGAACAGGAGTTGTACAACTGGCTGCTGACGAAAGATCATACGGTAAATGACTTGCTATTTGTCGTGTCGAACCAACCTGTTGGTTCAGTGTGTGATTTTTGTTTTTATTTTTCTCCATTTCCGCGCAGCTCCGACGTGAGGTTTTACCGAATAGTTACTATAACGGAAAGTGATTTGAACCTCCGAACTGTCCAAACTCCGCACTAGCAACTGAAGCAGAATTCCTGATCAAATGCCACCGCGGGCTCACCCACGCACACAGAGCACACCAGTTTCTTCCAGAGAGGCTGGCGGGTGCTGTATTAGACAAATCTATATGTGCCGATGTCACGTAAGTGGATTATCTTGAAGTACAACTCGAATACTAGTGTGGCTTCCTTTGAGTTATTGCTTCGTCGCGGAGTAGTCCACAAGTGTAAGTAATCAGGCCTTAATAAGGCTTTGACGACGAATTTTGAGGGGTTGTCGCTGCTGCGTTTCCTGGGTCCTCATACAGTCTGGGGATATTTCAACACCACGTTGATGTGTGTTGATGGCACGTTGATGTCTTGTTCGATAAGAGTTTCCATTGCCACCACAGCTTTGATGGCCTGGGCGTTCCTCCTTAACAATCGACTTGTCGGCTGTCTGTAATGTATAAATTTCAGGTGGGCCAACTCAATCTGGGGCTTCTTCCATGCGCTATGACCTACCCTCTCGTCCTGCGAACACACCCGAGGATGAACTGGGCCATTATCATTTATCTACGTCGCTTTTGACGTCGGTGAAACCTTGTAACCGCTGGCTCTCTTGGCATATCTGGATACTCATTTACCGACATGTAATGATGATCCATATACTGCGGCTCGACCACGTAGCTTCTTCGGGAGGATTCCATGCTCGCCTATACGCTGCCAACCCAACTTTGATTCAAGGACATGATAGGCCTCAACCGGGAGATCGGCGCAATTTTCCGGCGCGTGTTTGCCTTGTGCATGTTCCCTCTCGGGCTCATGAAAAAATTTGGCGTCCAGCACGTCAAAGGTGTACGGAGCCTTATCCTATGACGATGTCTCTTACGGTACTGCGGGTATACTACTGCATGGGCCTCCAGGACTGGGAAGACCCTCACGCCAGATTGGCAAAATGCTGAACGCGTGCACGCCGAAGATCGACAACCCGGAAATCCTGAATAAATACGCAAGCTGTTCGAAGATGCAGAAAAGCAAGTATGATATGCTCCTCTCCCCCAACCCGCGCCAGCAGTGTCTAACGCAAAGTGCAGTACAAGGAAATGGGAGACGAGAGTCGTTTGCACATCACCATTTTCGATGAACTGGACGCTGTATTCAAGCAGCGTGGGTCGACCGACAGCGCCACCGTGACCGGAATCGGGGATACGGTGGTTAACCAGCTTCTGTCCAAAATGGGTAGTGTACACCAGCTAAACAACTTCCTCGTCATTGGAGTGACCAACCGGATAGACATGATCGACAAGGCACTGCCCCGTCCGGGGCGTTTTGAGGTGCAACACGCGGTCGGTGTGGAGGAGGAGGAGCTTGCACAGGTCGTGCAGAACGGTATCATACGCTACGAGGCCGTGGTCGACGTAGGTCTCTTTTACATATGGCACGTTTCTTATTGGCGATTTTGTTTTCTCTCAGGAATTACGGCGCTCAGGCAACTCCTGTGTTGAGCAGGTGCGCACATCAACGCGTACTCCACTGGTCAGTCTTCTTCTCCACGGCCCGCCCGGGACTGGCAAGACCGCTCTCGCAGCGACGATCGCGCAAGCATCCAAGTTTCCATTCATCAGGTTGATCACGCCAGACAACATGGTCGGCTTCTCCGAAGCCCAGAAGGTCCAAGCCATCTCTAAGGTGTTCGCGGACAGCTCGAAAGGCTCGATGAGCGTCGTAATAGTGGACGACATCGAGCATCTCTTGGGTGAGCAGAATCCGAGGACGAACCCGCTACTTCGATGAATAAATTCTTACGCATATTGGGCGCCTATGGCCCCATCAGTGCTTCTCCAATACGGTACTGCAGACCCTCATTGTACTCATGGCAAGCGTCCCCCAAAGGTACACACACAGCGTTCTCCCTGACCGTCTGATCCCACCTACACACGGAAACACAGGGCCACCGCCTTGTCATCGCGATCATCGCAACAACCTCGCTCTACCCGACGCTGACTGACCTCGGCCTTACTTCGTTCGACGCGGAATTGTACGAAGCGCCCCTTACGGACCTCACTACACTCGACCGTGTCCTCGAGGCTGTCGAGATCTTCCGCAGCACGCGCGATCGCGCGCACGCCATGGGCACGCTGCGCCAAGCGGGCCTTGGCCTCACGGAGGAGGGCCGGCTGAGCATCGGCATCAAGCGCCTGCCCAGCGTCATCAAGACGGCGCGGCAGGATCCCGAAGCCGTCGCGAAGCCCCTGATGAGCTCGTTGATGGGGGTCGGGATGTGAGGATATGGCGCGCGACGATGGGACTATGTGTATGTGTGCATGTACAAGTATAGTAATACTGCTTGTCAAGGTCATGGAAAAGTGGGAATTACCCACAACATTCGGACCCAGACCGTGATACGGCCTGCACCAGCTCTCCCTGGCGTGTATGTCACGTACTAGGGCATGCTAGATGCCGCCCTCTAACCCACGCATCAACACCTGGAACTTGACCTTGACAAGGTCGAGTGGGTTCATTCAGAGCACAACAACTGCCAGTGTTCACTGGGAGGCCCTCCACTCTGTGACCCGTGCATCAAGCACTTGGACAACCTCGATCCCCATAAGCCTGGAAGAGATGGGTGGGTGTTTGCATTGCGAGACTCGATGGATCGGAGGGCCCTGAGTAGACGTCTCTCCACCTCTCAGTCCCATTCTGTTTTGGAAGTGCTAACACTGGCGATCACTAACACGGCTCGAGGTGAAGTGGTGGCTGTGGTGCAGGAGGTATACGTGACGAGGATCTCGACCTTCAGAAAGCCAATGCAGGCCGATGATTCGATAATACAGATTCCACGGAAGTGTCTACATTGCACATACCTGAAGACCGAAGTCCCGAATGAACACGACCAAAAATTATAGTAAAGTGATAAGGCCTGAGAAAAAAAAAGGCCCATTACTGCAACACCTTAGAATCCAACACTGACTCTTTCCTGCTCCAACATGTCTTTCGTACCTTCATACCTCCAGCTGAAAATTTCCCGCTCATCGGGAAGCTGGGGCTTGCAAAGAACCGTCAACGGTGATCGCTGACCGCTGACATACCTATGATCTCCCACGACGGCCTCGGGCCACATGACTACATGTGCATGCACAAATCAATGGTTCCTCTCAGCTCGTATGCTTGACGTGGTACACCTCACAAGGAGGCCGCATCAAGGCTGACATTGAGCATCTGTTGAGATAGATGGTGTGAAACCCTCTTCAGGATGCTGTTCCATGGCAATCATCTCAAGGGCGTCGTCAACCATGAGCGAGTGTTCGACACGGAGTTTTGTCTCTGTCGGAGATGCTTTCCGGCGCAGCATCAGTACTCTAACAAAAAAGAATGTTTGAACCAGCGGGGGCTTTTGCAGAGGGCATCACACGTACAACCGACATGACTAGAAAGAGAACAATCAACAAAGCGAACGTAGCCAGTGGGAGAGATAGATCACCAGAGCAGAGGGAAGAGTGTAAGCAAACGTAAAACTTGAACCAAGACCACGAACCACCAGATACGAGCTACGGCGAGACCAAGTCAGTTAATTGACTGTGATCTCGATGGTCGTCGACATCCTCCTACCTGAGGAAAGTTCCAATCGTCAACGCATTCAAGGCCGTCATGGCGACGTAGAACATTATCCCTATAAGACCAGAACCAAATGAATAATGACAGGCTGCGTCGATGACCCATTGGGCAAATCAAGACATGCCTTGCTTCAGAATACTCTTGCCCAGCGTGCCGAGAGTACCACGCTCCCGGACGCAGTGCTATATCAATTTATTATGGCCATCATTCATGTGGACAAGACAACGGTCCTGAGACTCACCCAAACCACGGCGAGCATGTTGAGGCAATCGAAAAGGGTCGCGAGTATCTATTTAGAACCTTAGTCTGGCAATGATAACAAGCGACAAACGACATCATACGGAGATTATCTAAGCAAAAAATCTCATGTCAGTATAATCAGACAAGCACGCCAAAGTCCTACACTCACTCCCATGTGATAGGCAATGGGCACTGGTGCTGCACCGCTCCCCTGTAATACACTGGCCAGAATTGCAGTGATACTCGGTTCATCCGAAATGGCGAAACAGCCACCGCGTTCGAGAATCAAGAATATGGGCGCCACTGTGATCCCATCGAAGAGTCAGGGATACTCCTCGATAAATAAGGTCTTCGGCACAGACGGGTTAACTTTTTGCATATCACCCATATGATAACGCCGATAAGACCGAAGTAGGTGATTGAAAGAACGACCAGAACCCATTTTTTCCTCCAGGAGAATGCGTATGTACGGAGCATCAGAATGACTGGAGACATGACGAACATGAGTGAGTGATAGCTTGTAAACCACGTCGACCTAGTTGTGCTTACATTGTGCTGACATCAACTATAATCAAATCGTCAGGAAAGATCAGATAGCAAGTATGAGTGAGCCTACCGTTGGCACGGCACAGGCAAAAAGAGCGAGATAGTTTGACTCGCAAACGCGTTGCTCGTGGTCACCGACAAGACCCCATAAGTGGAACGGTGCGACAGCCATTGGGTAATAGCGGCAAACTAGATATGCAGCTTTCACGGCAGTCCATGGCGCAGGGTGTATCTGTAAGATAATAATTTCAGTAATCAATCAACCACTCCTTGACAGATGAAGATGAAGGGATGTGCTTACAAGAGCGACTTCCTGGTCAAGCCTAAATACCGAGGTCAAAATAAGTGTCCCGGGTCTCAAAAACCCATATGAAGGGTCAAGATTCGACGAACGATATGATCCAATCATAGAAGAGGACGACATCTAGGAGATTAATCAGGATACACCCATGGGACACCAAATCTGAGGGGAACATACAGGAAGCTACAAATAGTCGTGACTGGTCGACTTCAGTTTGACGGCACGAGGGAGGAACGTAATCACCTATGAGAGTGTAACGCGTCCTAGATTCCGCCAACACGAAAAGAAAACACGAACGAGTGTAATCTCTTAGTCAGTGCATGACCCCCGAAGAATGAATAAGAACACACATAACCACTGTATCCAGGCCAGACGCCAGTAACTGCTCTGTAAGCGACTGTGGTCCCATAGTTGTAGATGGAGGACAGCACAGACGCTGTGAAGTGGAGCAGCAGATCGATATGTCCAAACCTACCGGAAGGAGGAGAGTATCGTCGACAGAGGAGAGGGTCGGTGATGTTAAAGCTCCAAGCCTCAAGGTGTCTGAGATCGGAACCGGAGTAATCGAGAGAGAGGAAAAACAGTGGGTGAGAAAGTGGCAGTGGCAGAACGGACGTGCGAGAACTAAAAGGGCTGTCCTGCGAAGAATACATATTTCAAGTTTTTCCCAGTTTTTGATAAGGCTAGAGAATGCGGTCGTCAGCGTACCGCGGCCGTTATTTCAATATTTTCAGCGACAGGGCGAGACGCCGAATTTATCTCCACACACGGACTCGGAAGTAATTAAAAAGTACTACTAATCTAATTTTCCCACAGATTTTACAGTAGAGTAAAGTCAAGCTTGTGCCAGTGATATTTACACAGCATCCAAATCATGATCTTACAACCTGTTCTTGACTGGAATATTAACTTGAATCTTAGGAGTCTTGGATCAAAATATAACAAGAACTCACGGCTGTCAAGATAGCACGCGCGCTGTGACAAATTACAGACCACTGGCAGTTGCAGGGACATATGCAGGTAATCAAATTATTGTAATCAAAATCTGGGTGCTTCGGGGCGTCTGTGCGCCCGCTTCCCTCCTGGCACAACCTACTCTAGCGCCTTCACATACGTGCTTCCGGGTTCTCGTTTTACCCGTCCGCGGCAAGCGTCACGGTACGGTCCCGGTCTCAAGTTCAGTAACTCGCGGAGCATTCGCCGCCTCGTTCTCCTATAGGGAATTACAGTAGTACCTGTGGTCCTATGTCATAACTTACACATCCTACTGTAGTCCTCTGGATGACTGTTGCCCGAAAACAGTGGATCAAATTCAAATTCTGATAATTCGCTTAGTAAAGACTTGGGGCCAATCTGGCGCACGCGTCGTTCGACAGCACGTGGCATCTGCCACGAAAAAAAAGTATCTTATGTTGCGGATCAGACAAGATTGAATCTTGTGGCTGTATTCCTGTCAATTTGCGGAGCCGCACTATATTCCTTCGTTTTGTCCAAACCAGGTATTTCGCCTGACGTCTCCTGCCAGGTGATTACAATCTTCAGCACTAGCACTCGCAAAAGTATCCCTAGATCTTTCCCTAGATATCGCCGCGAGATGAGTAGCAAGTAGATCCAGTCGAGCTTGTAGTAAAGCAAGGCCGCGGTCTAAAAAACTTGATGGCGACGAGGGGGTCAGGTACCACGGACGTCGAGTGCCTAGGATGGAAGTTGACCAGCAACAGGCGCCAGGGCTTTGCAGCTGTGGCCACTTGCAAGGGCGGCTCGGAACTGAAATTAAATGGAAGGGTCGGACGCAGTGACCGCCAGCTCTTGCTCAGAAGGGGCGTATTTCACTTCGATACCGGAGGTGGCTCTACGTAACAACACGTACCCTAGATAAGTTACATTGCACCAGATGGACGTGAGCGGAGTAGTGTGTTGCATTCCGAATGACAAACCCATTACGTGCGGCGTGGGTCACCGTGGGAAGCGGGCAAGGAGCGGGTGTGTCTTTGCGACACTTGACTCGATAGCTCGAAGTGATAGCTGTCCGATGGCTCGAGGTGATAGCTGTCCGATGGTTTGCCATAGCGTGTTGTGAGCTCGGGTTGACCACACCAGCGAGACCCTGCCCCATTGAGTAGGAAGCTCCGGAGGCCAGATTCTAAGTTAGGAATGGTTTTGGCTTGCATATGACACTATTGATAGCCCACTTCAAGTTACCGTCTAGTACGGTGATTCCAATTTCCAACTCACCTACAGCCTACAGATGTTACTCTCTGATCCCCACCTCTGCAGGGTTGTTGTAGATCGGAACAAGAAACGACGCACTGCACCTGTTGTGCATTACTTGCAGGATTCTTACGGGATATGCCCAGAAGTACCGGCGCGGTCAAAGCTGACAGGCAGGCAGTATAGCAACGTGACCATCGCATTTTGGGTGTCAGAAAAATGCACATGCAAGTCTGAGTTTGAACTTTGTTATGCCATCGAGTCTCGTCGAAGACGACAGCGCACTTACTATACATCACGCAGGGGCAGAGTGGACTGGCCTCTCCGCTGCGGACGCGAGCCCGGCATCCTTAGAACTCGCGCCGCCCCTTCTCCACCTGAATCGCTCCTCTCCTGAACCGGTCGAGCTAGCGCGAGTACAGGAGATAGTGGACCAGCTCGCAGCATGGCGCTTCGCGGAATCGCGGAGCTCGTCCGGTTCGACGGGGAGGTTATGGCGCTGCATGAGGCCGACGCAGACACCCTGTGTGGCGCAAACGGCGGCGACGGCGGCACGAACGAGGTGCAGGTGCGGGAGCAAAGGCTGTCCACAGACAGCTTCCGCACATAGTTCGAGATGTTGCTGCTTGAGGCAGGGCTCGACGTCCCGGGGACCTTAGCTAGAGGAAGTACGAACAGGGGTGAGTTCCTTGCGTGGTCCGTGACTGCGGTGTTTGATTCAATTGGTGCTGCAGTACTCAGCGATCTCCTTGTTCTTTCTGTTCTTTCTACACATCGCGTTACCGTGACGCCCAGCCACTCGAATACCACACGTAGTTGTCTCATTTTCTATAAGTTCAAAAGTGAGCGCCTGGAGAGATCGGTATATCACGGAGAGGAGACAAAGTAGACAAAGATAAGGCCGACGGGAAAGAAGTTCAAACGGGCGGGGAGGAGAGGGGTTGCAAGGTAGGGAGACACAGTCCGTCCATTCAAGTTCACGATGTGCGACACGTGCGGCATGTCCAGCAAGAAGACTGGGAGAACTAGAATAACATCACCGATTTGAGAACAACTGGAGCTTTGATCGGGCCATTGAGATTCGAACACGAGCACGAGGTCCACTCTTAGACGTTCGCCGAGTGGTGGTATCATGCAAACCAAGTCCTCCGAGTAATCTCGCCTGCGTTTCCGGAATCGACACTGTCCCGATCGTATACGCTAACATGCAAATTCCGCGTGGCACCATCAGTAGTTTCGGTGGCCAGTAGCGCTGGTATTTCAGGAGAAAAAAAGGAGTCTGAAACGCGGCGTCTCTTCTCCTCAGATTATTTTGCACAGCCCTAGCCTGAGGCGGGTAAGTGTCGATTGACATCCATGCGAATGTGCGGCCTGAGGACGTGTCAACCACAGCAGGGTTCTGGGGGACTAACGCGCAGGGTCGCACCTTACAGTAGCCCAGGTTCAGGTTAGTTCGGTCAGTGCAGACGTAAGAATGTAGACAAGCGCGCTCACTCTTGCCCGGCCCTCTCGGAGCCCAAGTGACGAGTGTGCCCCCTATCCGATCCTCATACCCGCATCCCCTTACTAGTTCCGAGTCTTCTGAGTCCGTTCGACTAGGGGTCTTGGGATGGTATTGGGGATTTTGGCCTCCTGGGAGGAGTGGCTGGCGGCGAAACGAGCAAAGGCCCGCTCTGATGAAATTGACCGCCAGATCGCGGAGGACGCCAAATTCTTCAAGCGAACGCACAATGTCTTGTTGATGGGTATGTATCTGGTATTATATATCAACTCTTGGACCGATTTTGTCGTTGCACTAGGGCTTAACGACCTCGACACGTCCGCCATAGTCAGGCAAATGAAGATCATATACCAAAGCGGTTACTCTCATGAAGAACTCCTCGACTTTCGTCCATCCATTTGGAGGTATCTCCTCGAGACCTCCCGTCGTATTGTACAGGACCTACGAAACTCGGGCCTCGAGCCCACGACCCATGCAAACATTGTGCGCACTTCTTACCCCCCTTTTCTGCGCCGCACGTTTTAATCCCCTCATAGGCTAACTGCGAGCGCATTCTGAATCATCCGACGGATACCACCATCCCGAGTTCTTTTTCCGACCCGAGTTCGCTAATGCGGTGCAGGAACTGTGGACAGACGACGTCATTCCTGTGTTGTTCAAGACTCGGAGTCTAGCATATTTCCTTTAGTTGATAATGCCGCATAGTGAGTCCTTCTATCTGCCTCCTGGTTGCTATTGAGCTACGTTTTATCACTTATCACAATCGGGACAACATGGCGAGTCTCCGTGTGCGACACCGGATGTTATGTTGATGACCCTCCCA
Source organism: Lactarius hatsudake (assembly GCA_024734325.1). Lineage (NCBI taxonomy): Eukaryota > Fungi > Basidiomycota > Agaricomycetes > Russulales > Russulaceae > Lactarius > Lactarius hatsudake. The sequence goes on from JANSJP010000139.1 coordinate 186,791, forward strand.
CATAGCTTTTTTCCAGATATACATCGACTCACCTCAAAGGAGTATATCCCATCGAGTGACGACATCCTTCGTGCGCCTGTGACATCTCATGGGGGAATTACAGAGACCTTTTTCCACATGGGTCAACTATCAATTCGTTAGTCTTCCGTCGGTCATTGATCAGAGAGCGAACGGAAGAATTGGATTCGCGCTTCGAGCATGTCACATCTATCATCTTTTGCACTTCTCTCCAGACTACGATCGGCGGGACGGGTACGGAGGGGGCGTATTTACCTTCCTCTCACCTCGACGT